>CM077525.1:29218617-29254311 GCA_039654895.1 Mongoloraphidia duomilia | reverse complement strand
CTAGACGGACATTTTTTTATTCGGTATAAAAAGTACTCGTAACGCGTGTCAAAAAAATGTAAAGCTCTGTGATAATTTCAACTTTGACTGGCTATAGCTTCTAAATTTTTGAAGATATCGATGTGGGACAAAAATCACGATTTAGGGCATTCTTTGATTTCTGAACATGTGTATTTTCAATTTAAAATTCGATGAACACAATAAATAAAGCTATTGAAAAGGACATTACATTTTAACAATCAAAGGCTACAAAAAACGCGTGATTTTCAAGAAGCTGTAGCTCGCTTACTATTTGCACCATAGAAAATTTGTGGGAATGAAAATTGTAGGAAATGTAATCCTTTTTAAAACATTACATAATGAAAGAATAGCTAAGTCGACCGTATCTGAGATATTTCGAAACAGGTTTCCGAAAGGCTTGCAAAATTATATTCAAAAGGGGGCGGCGGGGGAAGCACAAGGGATATAACCGATGACTTTTGTAAAAATACATGTCTAAAGATGAATATTAAACTTATAAAATATTCTCTTTCCCTTTACAATCAAGTCAGGATTATCCAATTTTTGGATAACTTGATCAAATGACACGTCTGAAATGTCCTTATCATCTATTCTAAAGGTCTGCACATTTTGGTCACAAATCTTGTGGAAAGTAACACGTAAGTCGTTTTCATCGTCATCAATCTCATTAATTACGGCAGCATAACGGTATTGTACATTTTTAGCTGGAAATTTCACAAGAACGTAATCTCTAGTATTGTAACATGAATTCCGAATGCTACTCGTTCCTGCTATATCATCAACCAATCTTTGAGGGTACTTGTTTGGTGTAGGTGTCAATTCAGGTTCAGCAGATTCAAGATCTTGCGGTTCGGACTCTGTAAACACTTCTTCTACTGTCCATCTATGTTTTAGAGCAAAGTTGATACTGCCAATCTTATAATGCTCACAAGATCCGCGGTTGCAAAAACAGCTGAGACTTTTCATTGTAAATGTTTAACATTTAGTTGAACGGCCGAGGATGGAGCTGGAATAAACACCTGTGACCTGATGCACATTTAAAGTGCCTTTAAAATCCTTCTGATCGGACGCTTCCTCTTCAACTTTATCGACCATTGCCTGGATGTCTTTACCGTCGATTGCGATACATGTGATGCCAAAACATCGCTCTTGGATTACTTTAACAAACTGATCAATATTGTTGATGTCGCCTCCAGAATTAACAACAAAATCAGCTGTTCTTTTGCACGTTGCTCCGATACTATCTGGTGCACCTTTGCCATGGCCACTTTCGGTGTAGTTCCATGTAAAGTTCTCAATATCTGGAATTTCTTCAGAGAGTTCGGTTGCCATTATAAAAAACATCGTTTTATTACGATACTGCGTTACAGGGTCATCGCTCAAGAAATGCACTCGTTTGATGCCACGTGAAAGAGTCTTGAAAATTGGTCGCAGATGTGTCCAAATGGCAGCAGGTGAATAGGCTATATTCTCGGAGACTGTGCAAAAAGAAAGGATGGAATTCCGTAGGTAAACTACTACGGTATGCAGACTCAGTTGTGCTCGAGATCCACCGAAATGAAAGGCCTGTATTTCTTCTGCGTACTTAGTGCAATAATTTTCGCTGAAATCTACGTGAATCAGGACTTCATCATCTTATAGGTTTGACTTCAAATCATGCATGGCTTTATATTGGTAAACAATATTTCGCTCGTGATTCACAAATTTCTACGAAATGTTATAATTACCACAAAACACCAAACCATAACAAACACTCTCGACGTACGTTTCGCCAACCAAGTTATCATCAGGAGATAATTAATTAATTAATTAATTATTTTTTTTTTGTTTTGTGGTAATTATAACATTTCGTATCTTTACACCAAAGGTTCCACCACTTTTTATTGCCACAAATTTCTGTAAATCTTCCTGCAAATGTGTTATGAACTGTCTTGGATGTACTTCAAATGTTTTTTCAAATATTTGGTCACCAGTCGGGGCTTTTTAGTCTTAAAATCTTGGATTTGTTGCCTTTCGAAAATCCACATTTTATATTTTATGACATTTCTATCATCAAATTCTTTATAATTCGGGTTTTTATCAAGGCAAGTATGACATGATCTCGCCAAACAATCCACATTATACCGGTCGCAACATAGATCTTCCAGCAACTTCTGGTGATTGTTGTAAGTCAATATGTTAATAGTATGAAGTGCGCTGAGCTTCATGTTTATGTTGCTGTGAACTATGCATAGACATGTATCGCGGTTTTGAGCGTTTGGCTTCACAACCCAAAATGGACGGAGTCGGCAAAATGTTTGGTAGCTAATTTTTAAGTTCCCAGTCATAAACTTTTTGTAAAGATTAAAAACTGTGTCAAGAAGATCTCTTCTGTTTCTTCACAGTTTTTCTGGTTATAAATTCTTTTTTACCGGTTGCCATACGGCTATTACTATCATCTTCGAAGAAATTCTGAACGACTCGTTTATAACTATCATGTATTTTACACCGTTTAGCTACAGATACATCCAAGCCATTGAGATTAGATTTTTTGCCGGGTCTAGACAACGACTTCATTTCTTTAGGTATCCACTGCCTGTACTTTTGAACAATACTGCTAGTAACAACTTTTTAAAGATTTGTCTCTTTTTGGTACGTTTCAATGTGGAATGATTTTCTTTTAACTGCTTACTAATGACGTCGCCAAACAACGCTTTCTTGACTACTTCTTTTCTTTGATCAGGCTCGTCTAACATTTTCAACATCTTTGTCTTGGGTGTATCTTCAACGTTCTTTTTGTTTTTACTTTCAAATCTCGCTAATCTTTTTTTGTACTTCTCAAGACTGACTGCCTGAATGTCGACTCACCATTATTTACATACCTGCGGGGACTGAAGCACAATGTGTTCTAGCGCTTTCCAGAACGTCTGGAATTTTCGCGCGGTTACTAGTTGTTCGGTACGCAGACCCCCGTTTCTCGGAACTAATGTCCGCCGTCCATATACAGGGTGATCCGTAACAATATTGTACAGTCGCGGACTTTAGAAAGTTTAGACCTGTATTATCTTGTAAGTGGTTTTTTTAACTTCGAATATTGTGATTTGGCTTTTGATAGTAATGTATCAATTACTAAGGCTACATCCTAAAAATTCAATAAAAAAATTATTATCAAGCCACCTCTCTTGTTTTATATATGTTGCAGTCAAAACTCTTAACCAGTCAAAAGTACTTTTGACTGAACAGGTTGGTCAAAAGTGGTTTTGACTGAAAATTATTGGTTATTAGTACTTTTGACTGCAAATTTGCGGTTAAAAGTACTTTTGACTGGCGCTCTTCGTCAAAAGTAGTTTTAACTGCAATAAAGCATCAGTCAAAAGCACTATTAACTCGTTAGATGTGAATAAAAAAGATATTTATTAAATGTGAAATCGTTTATTACGAAAAATTTGGCATTACAATCAATACAAAGAAAACATACACTTAAAAATTGTCATTAAAATAGGTAATCAGAAAATTCACAGGTTATAAAAACACAGTACCTATATTACGTTAATCGCTTTTCTTAAATAATTTTTAACTTTAATTGATCAATCTACAATGGCGAATTATTTATTCATGCACATTGATAAATATATATTAATCATTTCTTTTGTAACATTAGCGTACTTTTTTGCCGTTTCATTCTTAAGTCTATCGCGACCACCATGCCCTATAGAAATATGAGCAGCATCACTAATGTCGTAGATTTCCTCAGCCGGCAAAAAAATTTGACAGGTTCTGTGTTTGTAACTAATTTTTTTATACCACAAACTTCAATGATGTTAAAGCGTTTTAGTCTACTGTACTGTAATGGTGTTTTCTTTTCATCAAATTTCGCGTCTCCCACATCCATTGCAAACTTTTCAAATTTTTCTTTTGTCATCACATTGAAATGACTATCTTTCATATCTTCTATCGCTAAAATTCTTTGCAAAAAGCGTTCTTTCTTTTCGTAGTCACTCATTTTTGTTCTAATATCAGCACGTTCTCCACTAATAATGAGTAATATAAAAGTTTATATGTGCGTTTGTCGTTATTTTTATCGACCACCTTAACTTTTTAAGAGTTTTGACTGATACAACCAGTCAAAACCACTTTTGACGGAATCACTTGGTCAAAAGTACTTTTAACCAGCTCCATTGGGCAAAAGTACTTTTAACTGTTATTTTAGTCAAAAGTATTATTGACTAAAGCATACGGTCAAAAGTACTTTTGACTGATTTTGCTAGTCAATAGTACTTTTGACTGGTTAAGAGTTTTGACTGCAACATATACAATCCAAATTACTCAACATTATTCAATTAAAACATAAATATATTTGATACCAGAAAATTCCTTCCACCAATCTTGCAATAATTCTTCTTCTTTTTTCATCATTTTTATAATTTGGAGGCATTTAAACGACAAATATTTCTGTTAATTTTTGACTTTTATATTTACCTATTATAAAGTAAAAGCTTTTTCTCGTATTGCGGAAAAGTGACTATCTATTTATCAAAACAAAAGTCTGGCAAGTTTCGCCAACTGTTAAGATAAGGCTTTTACTTACTTAGGAAAAGTATCTCTATCAGGTTACAATCTACTCTACATAGAAAAGAGAGATTAATTTTAAACAATTTATTCAACAAATAAATAAAAATATTAGTCTCGCAGTTTATAGCCAAAAATATTGTAACAAAACTGTTTTCTGAGTTGACGGGATAAATATTTATTATTATATTTAGTATAATTAACAATTCAATAATAATAAACGCAACAACTATATGTCAATTCTAACAATCAACACAATAATAATAACTAAACGGTAATTCTTAAACAAAGTGAAACACTTAAATAACACTGAACAGATAACTATATTTATATACCAGGATTATTTATTTGTAAGTACTGTATTTATATTCGCTGTTCAACACGACACTGACTCACGACTGACTGCCTGATTGTCAACTAACCATTATTTATATACCTGCGGGGACTGAAGCACAATGTGTTCTAGCACTTTCCAGAACGTCTGGAATCTTCGCGCGGTTACTAGTTGTTCGGTACGCAGACCCCCGTTTCTCGGAACTTTTGTCCGCCGTCCATATACAGGGTGATCCGTAACAATAATGTAGTCGCGGACTTTAGAAAGTTTAGACTTGTATTATCTTGTAAGTGGTTTTTTAACTTTCGCATATTGTGATTTGGCTTTTGATAGTAATGTATTACTAAGGCTACATCCCAAAAATTCAATAAAAAAATTATAATTATAATGAAGCCACCTCTCTTGTTTTATATACAATCTAAATTACTCAATATTATTCAATTAAAACATAAATATATTTGATATCAAAAAATTCCTTCCTCCAATCTTGCAATAATTCTTCTTCTTTTCTCATCATTTTTATAACTTCGAGGCATTTAAACGACAAATATTTCTTTTAATTTTTGACATTTATATTTACCTATTGTAAAGTAAAAGCTTTTTCTTGTATTGCAGAAAAGTGACTATCTATTTATCAAAACAAAAGTCTGGCAAGTTTCGCCAACTGTAAAGATAAGGCTTTTACTTACTTAGGAAAAGTATCTCTATCAGGTTACAATCTACTCTTCATAGAAAAGAGAGATTAATTTTAAACAATTTATTCAACAAAAATAAAAATATTAGTCTCGCAGTTTATAGCCAACAAAAATACGGTTTCTATATTGTAATTGTTGAAATTAATCGTTCAAAAATATATCTAAATATACTATGTTTTCTACACCTAAACTAACTGAGGCCTTTTATCCTCAAAATATTTTAATTGTATCGATACAACGTAAGGGGGCATTAATCGAATTTAGATGTGAACTTGATTAGCTGATTTTCCCACGTTGTCCCATGATCTGCGCTGTGGCCTATTTGATATGGACTCAGATGCCCTGATGTATACGTAGTGGCAGTATTCCGTTTGATAACCGCTGTTTCTTCTTTCTTCCTTTAAACTTTTATTTATTACTGTCACACGTCTTTAACTTTACTTTATTAACTTTTCTAACTTATTAACTTATTTTCCCCATCACTGTTATCATTTGACTCTAATATCTTTCAATAAAACTACAAACTCTAACTTGGGTAACCAGTTTATGGTATTACACCCTATTTGACTCTACTGTCCCATCTTAGGAGACTACAAAATGACATACAATGCCTTTAGCGGCTGAAATCACAGTCTATGATTCTACTGTCCCATCTTAGGAGACTACAAAATGACATACGATGCCTTTAGCGGCTGAAATCACTGTCTATGATTCTACTGTCCCATCTTAGGAGACTACAAAATGACATACGATGCCTTTAGCGGCTGAAATCACAGTCTATGATTCTACTGTCCCATCCACCAAGGCATAACATTTGAGCTCTAATCAATAACAATTATTTCGTTACGTAACTCCGCAACAATAACGAATAACGTAAGAACGCAACATAAATCAACAACTACTATCATATGCAGACAATCAGATAGCGACATAAAATAATCGCAACCCCATAGCTATGGTTAGGCGTAAAAATCCAACTTTTATAACAACGTGATTTTTATAATCCGATTACTTCGCAATCAAACAATTAAGATCAACTATATCAAACGTCAGCCGCTAGGAAAAATCTAGACCGACCTGCACAGTGCACACACAACAATTGATTAGAATGAAACCCTGCACGATTACTCAACAATTACTTGACACAAGGCAATAGCGAAAACGCCCCGAAAGATAAATAAAATTACAACCGTAAACTAAGCGAAAATGTAAAAATTGGAATGTCGGTAGATTTTTCCTAGAGTGCTGTAAACAATAATACATCGTCAGATTGGATGAATTGTAAACAAAAGTGAGTATATACTCACATAATACAAAGGCAACATAATTCTGGAAGATTCATACTACCTATTCCAATTATCTAACAGTTATACAATATGTTATGACATTGTGTAATATCATTTTGTAAAAGTTTTTAACCTATATTAAAATATATTAATTCTCTCATTTATTGAAAGATATGAAGAAATGTTAATGTGCCAACTAATATATTATTAAAGTTAAAAAACAAACATAAAAAGACTCACTTATGATGTACTAATAGTCTATCGGCGTTGGACAATGGACAAGCAGTTAGCAGGCACTTTATAATAGACAGTTTTATTTTCACGAATCACTCACCAAACTTCACACTCAAAAACGCTTCAGTTAATATCAAACACAAACTTTTAAGAAAACTATTCAGGGAACGAACAAAGCTAACTGTTAAGACTTAGCGGAAACAGTAAGCAATAAATTTAAATTTTATAAAACGACCGTTATGACGTTGTCCGTTATGCTGATGCGCACCTAGAAACAAAAAGCTGAACCTTACGACAGATGACGAATTGTCCCGAATTTTAAAAATTTGATTAAATTGATAAACGATGTAAATGTCTTTAGTAAACATTATTTTATTTTTATAAAAAAATGTTAGGAAAACTCCGTAATTAAATTAATGAAAGTACAGTGGTCACTCGGAGTTAATATTTATTTAATATTCACTAATTATAAACCATAAATTTACATACACTAACTTATAAACTACACAAAATAAACTAACAACTAACTTAAAACTACAATTATACTAACAAAATCAAGCTTTCGACCTTAATTAGGTCCTCTTCAGGATACTACTGCACAAGTTTTCTAACGGAACAGGCCATCACCCTGCCCAGCAGTTCTTCAGCGTTGGGAATGGGTGTCTCATACACCAAACACTTAACATGGCCCCAGAGGAAAAAGTCAAGTGCAGTGAGGTCCGGAGACCTTGCGGGCCAATGTACAGGGCCTCCGCGCCCAATCCAGCGGTTGCGAAAGACTTCGTTCAAATACTGCCTCGCTTCCAGAGAAAAATGTGCCGGAGCCCCGTCGTGCTGAAACCACATACCTCTCCGAATGTTAAGTGGAACATCCTCCAAAAACTCGGGAAGAATTTGTTCTAAGAATTGAACATAAATGTGTCCATTCAAGCGTGGCGGAAGCAGGTACGGGCCAATAATGTTCTCTCCCACAATGCCGACCCAAACATTTACAGAGAACTGGTGTTGATCTCGTCTGAGCGCGATTGCATGGGGATTTTCATCATCCCAAATGTGACTATTACGGCTATTGAAAAAACCATCCCGCGTAAAACAAGCCTCATCCGTAAATAACACGTATCGGCCGAAGTCAGGTTGCCTCAAATTCTGCTGCAACCACCAACGGGAGAATCGTAGTCGATGAGGGTAATCTTCCGGGCCCATAGCTTGTACCTTCTGCAGGTGGTACGGGTAAAGTTGTTGGTCATGAAGAACACGCCAAACAGTGGGCGCTGCAGCCCCCATGGCGTAAGCAATAGCACGAACACTGGTATACGGGTTTTCCTCCACACGTTGCAGCACCTCTTCCTCAAACTCTACGCTGCGCACTGAAAATGGTTGACCAGAACCCCCTTGACGTTTTAAGCTGCCACTTTCGCAAAGACGAAGATGAATCCTGCTAAAGATGCCACGATCAGGATGGCGACGTGCTGGAAATCTCGCGGCATACAACCGTTCGGCTCGTCTTCCATTCCCCTCAGCTTTTCCGTAAATAAAATGCATGTCGGCGAGTTCGGCATAAGAAAATTGGGCCATGTCGATAACAAAATAATTCACTATACTTAATTGTTAATGCAACTGACATCTTGTCAATTGTTTCAAGGCGCTCTTGATTGAAATACGCTACTTAACAAAATACAAACTCCGTTGATGTGTAAAAGAAACCAAAAATCTTTGATTTCCTTTAGAGCCAAAATGGTACATTTTCGGACAGGGGTTTATTGACCAAAATTGCTTATTTTGATGCCTTCTATAACCTCTATAAATTTGGCGCAATGTTTATGAAACACCCTGTATAGTAAGACCAACCAAAGAATACCAACCAATAAAGCTATCTACAAGGAGGGATTATTTACTAATTATGTTTAAGGTTTTCTCGTATATAGCATTCAAATTTCTGGTGTCAGTTTGCTTATTGATAGCATTCTTATTTAATTAAATATGTATCATCTCAGCGATGTTTCTTTTATAATAATTTACCTCTTTATTTAAAATTTTTACATCACTCTATTTGAATTCGTGGCTCTCCTCCAATCTGTGCTGACTAACAACAGATTTAGTAGTATTAGTGGATTTAATGTTGTTTCTATGTTCTTTGATTCTGGTGCAAAGTTTTCTTTTGGTTTCGCCAATATACGCCAAATACGCCTCTTTTTTTTTATATTTTAAAAATGAAATAATGAGCGAAATTGATTTTTTATTGTTATTTATTGATTACAAATGCATATTACATTTTTTTAAACAAAAACAACGAATAATTTCATGATTATGAATCTAAATTCACTAACATAACATTTTTTTCTTTTTTTTTGGAAGACCTTTACTTAACGTAGTCCCATAAAAAAATTTTAGATAAAATTTCAAAATAAAGTTTTCTGTTCAACTAAAAAATAAACTTTCTTATAAAAAAAATCGTTTTCACGAAAAGAAAATTAATTTTGGTCGCTATCCTGAGCAGTGCATTCATCACAAATATGGCTACTGTGTTCCATGCAAATGAATCTTTCGCATGAACAGCATATATAAAATGATTTTCTGTCTTGCTTTCTTGGACAGATAAAGCATCGACCTGAACGTTTTTGTCTTTTTACATTTGGTTATCCTGATTTTTTTGCATCTCCATATAAATTGTCAATTTTTTCTCGAATATGGCGTTGTAAAAATGGATTTTTTCGTCTTTCCATTATAAATTCCTCAACTAATGAAAGCCCCAATTCTTTAAGAAATACGCGTCTGTTTTTTTTTGCATCTGGAATATTTGAATTGAGGATGACCATTGAATTTATACCTGCATTATTCAGAATTGAATAAAATATTGTAAGAGGCCATCTATTGCTGTTTCTGGAAACGCTATAAGTGCCTGATAATTCGTCAACGACATCAACTCCGCCTTTCGTGCAATTATAAAATGTTATCATTCCCGGCTTCCGTAAATCACCCGTGGCTTGTTCTACCTTATTATCATGATGTAAAGTTGAAAATAATATTACATTCTTATTTGATTTGGGTACATAAGACACAAGTGATATATTTGATTGAAATACAAAATATAATGAATTTCCAACAGGCCATTTTTTGGTATTTAACAATTTTTGCGGTATTTCTCTTTTATTTTTTCTTACTGTGCAGACTGCAGTTAAGTTATAATCTTTGAGAAGTTTGATAAGCAACAGGAAACTTGAAAACCAATTGTCAAAAGTCACATTGCTCCCTGAACCTTTAATTGGTTGTACTAGTCGCAAAACAATGTCTTCTGGTTTGTTAGATATGCAAAAAGGGCCGTCAGGCTGTTTTCCCACGTGTACTTCTAAATTCAAAATATAGAATGTCCTGGCGTCCACAAGTGCAAACACCTTAATGCCGTATTTGGCAGGTTTGTTGGGAATATATTGTCTAAATCCGCAGCGACCTCTGAAGGCTTCTAATTTTTCATCTATAGTTAAATACTCTGACGGAGTATAATATAGTTTACAGTTATTCACAAACTTGTCAAATATGGCTCGAATAGGTGCCAATTTGTCGATACGACGTCTTTCTTCTCTATTATTTCTGTTGTCAAATCGAAGGCAAGCAAGCAGAAACTGAAATCTTTTTAAAGGCATTGTTGTCCTGAAAATGTCTATACCCGTACCGTCATTTGACCATAAATCTTCTAAATTTTGTCTATTTGCACGACATACACCAGCTAAATACAAAAGTCCTATTACTGCTTTCATCTCTGTAATATTATTTTTCATTCGTTTATTTTTCTGAACAATAGTTTCCGACATTGATTTAGAAATAACAGAATCATTTATTAAATTTTCATTTAGCAAATGCTCGGTTTCGGTATTCTCCTCAGCTTTCTCACTGTTTGCGGTCAAGTTTTCAGTTTTGTCATTTTCATGAACTGAATTATCACTGTCTGCATTTTGAGGCAAATCTTCAGGCAGAAGCAAAGTTTAGCATTCTTGTTGACATTGAACATAGCTACAGAGAAATGTCAACAAGAATGCTAAACTTTGCTTCTGCCTGATGAAGCAGATAACCATCTGCGAAACGTTGCAATTTTCAAAAAAAAAATAGCGTTTGATTTATACAAAGTCCAAGTTTTCGCTATCCCAATAATACAGACAATTCTATATCGGGGGCAGTATAGCCTAGTGGTTAGCATACTTGGCGCCGCAACCTCTAGACTGGACTGCCGTGGGTTCGAATCCCACCTGCGCTCATGGATGTTTTGTGATGTTATTTAGTTTTAAGTTAGTTGTTATTTAGTGTAGTTGAAAGACGCGTCTATAATCTACAATAAATAAGATAAAGACAATTCTATAACTGGCAATGTCACAAAAATAATTATGCTTTTTGAACATAATGGCACTCGTAAGTATATTTTCTTTGCATTCGACCCAGCTCTTAATATAATGTTATTTTGTAAGCAAACGAAGAGGTGGCGGGAAAAATGATCTAAGTCACATTATGCTACTTTTGAGATATAGCAATTTACAAGTTTGAAGACTTGGGGATAACATGTTTTTTGCAAAACTTATAAAAACTGTACTTTTTTATTAAGGCACATGTATTGACTACTGACACAGTATTATACAACACAAAATAGTAAGCTTTTTTTTGTTCAAGTTTTGGCGGTCACATCAATTCAGAAGCAGGAAAAACGATCCAAATCCATTCCCGTACCTACAATCATACATTAATTAGAGTTCGCTTGCATTACAATACTAAAATATCAATCCTACCTAGGCATCTTCTTCATCACTTGCTACATTCATACGAGAAAGAGGTAGACTACTATAGTACTCTTGATATTCTTCAGAGACGAATTTCTTCAAATCTTGTAGTTGGTCAAATTTTTTCTTCGGAATCCCTAGAAGCTGTTTATATAATAATTCCGGCATATTCTGGTTACAAACTGAAGGCTTCTTTGGTACTATTACATAGCTGGCTTTTAAACCATTATAGCTATCACGAGCCAAAATTGTTTGTGGATGATCTGAATTGACGAAAACTTCTTTGATAGGCCTTGTAGCGACTGGTGACGTTTTTCTGTAAAGTGGTTCCAAGTATTTTGTCCATCCAAAAATAATATCTTGGGTACATTTCACTACATCAAAGGGAGTTGGTTTAGCTCTTGCATTCTGAAATTCCCTGACCCAGTGGTCTGGAATTTCCACTTTTGCCTTCTGGTTAATGAGTCCAAAGTCTTTATCACACTCCATATAGGAATGTCCTCTAACTGGGAATGTCATTTTCACGTTGTCGAAACGTTTTTTTTAAGAACAAGAAAATGCACTAAGCGAAAAATGGTATAATTTTTATTCTGGCCAGCGCAGGAGTCGCAATAAATTTCCAGATGTCGTACAGCTGGCGAAAGAAAATTAAAACAAAAATAATGAATTGAATTGAATTGAATTGTAGATTATAGACGCTCGACAACAGAGGTCATTAGCGTCTAAAAATAAAAAAGTAATCAAAAGAAAACCAAAAACAATAAAACCAAAGCAAAATCAATACAAAAACAAAAGTTGACATACAACAAAATAAAATCTAATAGCTACAAATACAATGTGTCATATAAAATAATGTAGTGATATAAAGAAAAAACCATTTAGGCTGTAAAAGGGCCTAAATGTATACAAATAAATAAAATCAAATAAACCGGTCAAGACCGGTTTCTTTTAAAAATCGAAACAGCAGATCGACATTGTCAGGATCATTTCCTAAAACAACCGACAGATCACCTGACAATCCGATCTGCTGTCGTGTGTCCCTAAACTGGACACACTCTATTAAAATATGCGAAACGGTAACACGAGTGTCACACGTTTCACAGAGGGGCGGTTCCTCACGAGCCATCAAAAAACCATGTGTAAGTCTACAGTGACCTATGCGCAGCCGTGTAAGGACCACTTCCTCCCACCTGGAGGGACGGAAAGATGTGAACCATGGGTCAACTGTAGATTTTATAAATTTTAATTTGTTTTCATCGACAGCACTCCATTCATCCTTCCAGAGCTGCTGAACGGCTGAAATCAGTACGCTCTTGAGGTCGTCACCGATAACGCAAAATACACTCTGACCGTTATTTGCAGCGTCCTTAGCTGCAGTGTCAGCTAGTTCATTGCCAGCGATTCCCATGTGGCCGGGAACCCAACAAAACCGGACAGTGGTTCCACCTCCTTTCAAAGTGTACAATTTGTCCTGAATTAAACAAATAAGAGGGTGGCTGGGATAGGAACGCTGCAATGCCTGAAGAGCACTCAAAGAGTCGCTGCAAATAACATATTTGTGTGGACCGTGCACATGTCTCAAGGCCTGCAAAATTGCATATAACTCTGCAGTAAAAATACTGCACTCTTGAGACAACCTGTATCCAACACTGGCGTTATCGGTGACAAACGCGCAACCAACTCGGTTGAGAGACTTCGAGCCATCCGTGTAAACGGAACGGTAGTCTCGATTCTGATCCAGCCATGCCAGGAAAAGCTGGCGATAGAGCTCTGGAGTTGTTGTATTTCGAGGATGAATGGAAAGTGACATATCGATGACGGGCTGAGGAATAAGCCACGGGGGCACAGAATTACGGCCTACTTTAAGAGTTCTAGGAAGCGCCAAGTGAAGTTCATCTAAAAGAAGATTCAACCTGATACCGAGAGGACGTGTTGCATTTCTTCTCCGTCTATACAGAGAAGAAAAACGAGGTTGAAATACGCAACTGTAAGTTGGGTGATCAGGTTGACTACGGAGCTTAGATACGTAGGATAGCATATTGCGTTTCCGCCGGATGTTCAGCGGAGGCTCTCCGCATTCAGCGGCTATGCTAACAACAGGACTCGATCGAAACGCTCCGGTTGACAATCGGATTCCGGCGTGATGAACAGCGTTTAACGTCCTGATGTACGACTCACGCGCTGAGTCGTACACGATGCTACCGTAATCCAATTTAGACCGTACGACTGCACGATAAATTCGCAGCAAAACCGTACGGTCTGCACCCCACGTGGTACTGGATAAAATTTTTAAAATATTAAGGGAAGACGTCGACTTCCTCTTTAAAATATTAAAATGAGCCTTCCAATTTAACGACCGGTCAAAAGTGAGTCCTAAAAATCGGGCAGTATCTTGCACAGATATGAGCGTATTATAAAGATATAAGAATGGTTCCTGATAACAACTACGAATGCGGCAAAAGTGCACACACTGGGTTTTTCCAACGGAAAATTTAAACCCATTGTTAGTTGTCCAGTTCTGGATGCTATTAATGGCCAGCTGCAAATGACGTTGTGCAGTACGAATGTACTTTGACGAACAGTAGATTGCCAAGTCGTCAACATAGAGCGATGACTCTACAGACGATGGAATGCTGTCAATTATGCCATTAATAGCGATAGAAAATAAGGTGACACTAAGAACCGAACCCTGTGGAACACCATTCTCCTGTGCAAAGACACTTGACAAAGTGTTGCCGATACGGACTTGGAAGTAACGCTCTAATAAAAAATTATTTATAAAATTCCCAAGATGTCCTCTGATACCCCAATTATGTAGTGTTCGGAGTATTCCATACCGCCATGTAGTGTCGTAAGCCTTTTCAAGGTCAAAAAAGACCGCTATCAAGTGTTGTTTGTTAAGAAAAGCGTCCTGGATAGCGGACTCTAACCTGACTAGATGATCCATCGTCGAACGGTGCTTACGAAAGCCACACTGGGCATTCGTAATCAAATGTCTGGATTCAAGAATCCAAACCAGTCGTCGGTTGATCATACGTTCGAGAAGTTTTGACAAACAACTAGTCAGTGAAACAGGACGATAACTTGATGCTTGTTTTCGGTCTTTACCGGGCTTCAACAACGGCACTACAATAGAATTACACCAAGCGGTAGGAAACGTATTGGTGTACCATATTAAATTATACATCTTAAGAAGGAATATAGATCCGGAGGGAGGTAGCTTTTTCAAAAATTGGTAATGGATATCGTCAGATCCTGGAGAAGTATCATGGCAATCATGCAAACTCGACTGTAGTTCCCACGAGGAGAAAGGTGCGTTGTAGTTCTCCTCATTTTGGGAGGAAAAGTTCAATACAACTTGTTCTGCTTGATTTTTCTGAGCAGAAAAAACCTCTAGATAGTTTGCGGAACTCGAAACTTTTGCGTAGCATGAACCCATGTGATCTGCGACTTCATTAGGCGACGTAATAATGTCATTTCCCATTACCAATCCCGAAATATAATTAAAACTCTGTTTTCCAGAGATCCTCCGGATTTTCTCCCACACCTCGCGAGCGGGAGTACAACTTCTTACAGTGGAAACAAACTCACTCCATGACTGCTTCTTACTCTCTGCTATGATACGTCTGGCAATGGAACGCTTTTGCATGAAGATTACACGATTTTCATCCGTCATATTATTTTTGAAGCGACGGAGAGCTTTACGACGTTCACGGATGGCATCCCGACAAGCCTGATTCCACCAGGGAACAGGCACACGTCGCGGTGTCGTTGACGTGCGTGGGACTGCAGCTAAAGCCGCCTCAATGACCGCATCCGTGAAATGCTCTACAGCAGCATCGACATTGCCAAAGTTCATTTCGCCGACCTTTAGCACTTCTTGAAAATGTGACCAATTGGCTTCTTTTATTATCCACTTCGGGGAACGTCTTTCATCCACATGGAATGAAAGAAGCCGACAAATGATTGGAAAATGGTCACTGCTACAAAGATCGGCATTTACTTCCCATTCACAGGATGGGGCGATAGAAGAAGAGCAGAGAGTAAGATCGATAGCTGAAAATGTCCCATTAGCTGCCGAGAAATGTGTAATGGAACCTGTGTTCAATACGACCAAGTTTTGATTCAAAATCAACGTCTCCATTAGCCTTCCACGAGCATCCACACGATTAGAACCCCAAGTGGGATTGTGGGCATTAAAATCCCCCATGATGATAAAGGGGCGTGGAAGTTGGTCTATAATAGATGTAATGGTTGTAAGTGTCGGTTGTTCTGATGGAGGAATGTATATTGAACACAAAGTTACCGGATTCGGAGCATAAAGTCTGACAGCGATGACCTGCAAGTCAGATTGTAATGGGACATTTTCGGAAAACACATTATTTCGGACTAGAACTGCCACTCCGCCACTGGCACGTTCAACGAATGGTTTATCTTTACGATAAATCGTAAAACCACGAAGAACCGGAGTGTTTGTGTCTTTCAAATGTGTTTCCTGTAAACTAATAGCAGTAGCATTATGATCGTTAAGGAGGAGTTTCAATTCACTGAAGTGAATATAAAAGCCGTTCATGTTCCACTGTAAGAAATTGAATGTGTTATTAAATAAAAAGGTAACTACCTCATTTTTTTCCTCGCTGCATCAGACCGATGATGAGGAGGTCTACTTATATCTTCGTCCATAGCAGAGTCTGCACTGCTGCTATGGTCGACGCGAGTACGCGTTATAGTCATTGTATGACTATTATCCCGGTTCAAGATAACCTTAGTTTTCTTTACCGGAGATGTTTTAATTTTTTCAATTTGAGATTTTACCGGTGAAGTTGGTTTTTTAACCGGCGATCTCGATCTATTATCCGGACTTTTTTTGTTTTTCTTATTTGGCTTTTTGGCAACAACAGTTTTAGAAATGGATGGGGAAATTTCGGTTTGTGTAGACATGTCACATGTCTGGGTTGACATGTCTACTTTGACGATAGGAACGGCAGCAATGGTTGCGAAAGAACGGGTAAAAGAAGGGACAGATTCTCTATACTTGCGCTTGGCCTCTGCGAAAGAAATTTTTTCAGTTGTTCTGATCTCTTGGATCTTGAACTCCACTTTGTATTGTGGACATTCTCTAGATCTTGCAGAGTGGGTTCCGTCGCAATTAACGCAGTGAGATACCCTTTTGCATGGAATATCCTCATGCAAAGGTTGGCCGCAGTTGTCACAGAGACTGGGAAAGCTACAGTTATTCTGCGAATGTCCAAACTTTTGACACTTATAGCAACGCAAGGGAGATGGTATATACTGACGTACTTTCAAGGAATAGAATGCTGCTTTGATTAATGGCGGAGGCTGTGGTGTACAGAACGTAAGAATATGAGACGGTGTAGGTACTAATTGACCGTCTCTACGTGCGTGGATTCTGTATACGTCTGTAACACCTTGATCTTTAAGTTCCTCTTTTATTGTTTCAACTGTGCAATTAAGAAGATCGAAACAATAAATAATGCCTTTTGAAAAGTTCAGCTGCTTATGTAGTTCTACTTTTACAGGAACGTCTGTGCACATATCTACACCTTTTATCTTTTCGCATGCCAATACCTTTTCAGCTTGATGCTGGGAAGATGTTTCAATTAATAAACATCCATCACGCAACTTTTTAACACTTGGAAAAGTTCCAAACAAGCCATCAAGATGTTTATTAATGTAAAAAGGACTGTCACCATTGAAATTTCCATTAACTTTATTCATAATTAAATATTTGTTACATGGAGTAACAGTTGCCGAGTCATTGCCAAATAACAAATTAAAACCTTCATCTTTACGCCCTCTCTTAGAGGGAGGGCTAGTTAAAGGGGGAAAATTGCTCATAATAATTGTATTATATTCATCAACCGTGCTCCCCGCCCACCACGGAGCCCAACAAGGGGACGATGACCGCAAACCGGTACAGAGCGCCAGGGCTACACGGTGATATAGTCAGCTCAAGAGACGGCGCCACTCCATCCAAAGACACTGGCTCACCCCGCCGGAATACTAAATAAACACGACGTTAGCCGATTGACTAGACTGGGTTAGGTCTAGCCGCCCGTTTACAGCGAAGCGGAGGCCAAAGCAGTGTGTTGGTGCACCCAGGCGAACCTCAACTGCCAGGATCCTCTTTTCCGCCTTACGGGTCACCGCGCACGGCAAACACGCAGGTGTACTATTAGGGACTACTACAAACAAAGGACAGCAACAAAAGTGTACCCATAACGGAGGGACAAGACCGCTATCAACAACAAAAAAGAGGGAAGAACAGAAGAAGAAAAAAGTTGCGACTGTCCTTCCTTCATAATAGTCCCTAAATGAATCACCCAGCCGGGTACACAACCGACTGGTGCGTGCTCGGGTTTCCCTGGGTTCGCCAATTCCCAAAGAACATTGTAATGCAATTGCGATAAACAACGACATTCCAATGTTCCCCCTGGGGGCACAAAAATAATGAAGTAAAGATGCTACCTCATCAGCACCTTTGCATGCAACCGTTTGGGGATAAGTGTAAAATACTGACTTACTACTTGACAAAACATGAATATTGAAACTTATGAAGGTCAACTGCCTCTTGAAATACACGTCATTAGTTGTAATATTCGGTGTTGGAAGGTTTTTCGAATAATCCATTGTGATAACTTCAAAATTTTCTTCTTTTCTGCCTCTCTTTTTAGCTTTCCGTTTCCTCTCATAAAAAGTGTTGGCTTTTATTTTGTGAAACTTCACTTCAGTTTCAATGTCTCTTAATTGCTTATTAAATCTTGCCGCTGGGTTTCACTTAGAGAAGTTTTCTTCAATTCCTTATCGATATAGTCAGTTTTTACTTTTTTTGAGTCGCAGAAGCTACATGTGTCGGAACGAGGAAATCCAAAAGCTATATTGAAATCATTGTTGAAAATTCTACGCTAACTGTCATAGGAGACTTGTATATCAGTATAAGTACTATTGTACAATTTCCACATTTTTTTAACATTAAGGTCTTCAGAAAGATAAGTCTTTATGGTTTTATTGAGCCTATAGTGTGATTTACGTCCTTTAAACGATTTTATGTGTTGCTTTATGTTTTCAATAATTTCTGATTTCAATTTGTGAGGGCGATTTTCATGTTTCCCTCTCTGATCTTGAACGCTGTATCCTTCAACTTTAATGTATCTCTTTAAAGTAATACGCCTGCGGTTTGTTATACCATGCAAATTTATGAAAGCTTTCTGACAACCTCGTCTTTTTTAATCCTAACTTTAAATGAATATGAATGATCTCTCAAATTTGCAACAATTTCTTCCTTTCGTGGCCTTCGCCTCTGAACATTCTGTATATTAATTAAACCACATAGATACGAATTTTGAGCATTACGGTCCTCCATGAAGTTAACACATTGACGGACAATAGGAGCAAGTGAAGTTCGAAAATTGACACTATATGTTTTTTTAATTTTTAGAATATTAGAAGTATAGTTTTACTCTTTCTGCTTAAATAAACTTAATTTTGATTAATTCAGCACCTTTAATTAGGTTGCGGCTATAACCGTCATGGCGCCAGCGAACTTTAGACACTAAGTAATGGGACGATGGCGGCTATAAAGTTCAGTTTTTACCTCACTGCCCGAGTAGGGGCATCACCATTTCCAACAATTTACTTAGCCATTTCTGAACGGTAGGTCATCGTGAGTTCTGATGACCTTGTACAGAGCGGCGAATAACTCAGCACGCAACTGTACTCCGTCAGGCGTCGCGGCGTCAACGTTCACTTCTGACCAGGCTGGTCGGATTACCGCAGCGGCGGTGGCTGTAGATCAGTAGCTTTGTTTTAAGTGTATCTAGTGCTTAGCACTGAATTCGACTCCGTCGTGTGTTCCTGTTCGTGTCCGGACCTGGCCTCCTCCAGAATCGTTTGTTCTCACATAAAACATACAGAAATACATATTAGCATTGGCTCGTAAAATTTTAACCTAATTCTTCCCATTTGAATTGCATGCGCACTCCCTAAAGTTCTAACACAATGAAACTTATTTAACTATAGCCTATGCTATTTAGGGTCGACCCGTTACATACTAGTTTTTAGAGTGCACTTTGGTCTACGGTTATATTTATGTCTGGGTACAATCCCGACCTTCTCTCTGAGTGATTTGTGGTATTTCCACGATTTTCGGCCGTCAAATTCCCAATTCTTTTCCCCTCATTAATTCCTTGTTCTCCCTCTGACTTATTATTTTCCTGAAAATCCCGTCGTTGATGCTTTTGCAAAACCCAGTTAGTTAATGTATTCCATAAACTCGCAATTAATGTTAACCCGAAACCCGTTACTTCATAAATAGCGATCCCGTTTATTATAACATCCACTGTATATTTTATTATACGAAATATAAAATAAATTCCCAGAAATCCCGATACGGCTAGTCCGATATCCGTAAACCATCCCCATACTTGTCGGAAAGTCGACTTAGCAAGTTGTTTTAACTCGTTTGCACTAAAAAGATTTATTGTATTTAACCCCTGTTGGTCGACAGGTAAACCCACTACTCGCCGTGTAAAAATATTCGCTACTGCCTACCTCTCCTGACCAAACGTCATTAAATTTTGTACATTTTGTACCTCCTCTTGTGTATACAGGCCTCCTTTCCCTAGGTTCTGGATAGGCTGAAATTTTAATTCAGGTTCTTTGGTTACCTGTAACGTCAAGGGTGTGACGCTAAACACCGGGTTTGGATTAAATCCAATCCATTTATCTATAAAATTTAGATATTTATAGATGCAAGTTTTGTGATTAAATTAAATACTCTGTTTCTTACATTTTTTGTTAAAGATTTTGTCCCACTTTCTTGGTGTATTTTAAAATAGTATCTCTGAAAAAATTCAAAGGTACAAGCGCAATTTTTGGGATAACATAAATTAAAATTAAAATAGAGTGCAAAGGCCATAAAAAAGGCAATTTCAAAGGAATCGATAGGTCCTATCTTTTTTTTTCCACCTGGATAGCGTATATGGTAATATCATCATTTTCTGAAAATAAATATTGAGGATTAAATTTACTGAATTTACTTACGCGTTTGTGAAATACAACACAGAATTATTCAGGCTGTACCATAACTTATGAGGCATAGAGCAAGTGATTATAGTGCATGTAAAAATAAGACATTTGGCACAAACTTGCTATAATAAAATGTTGCTCGTTTGGGAAATATAGAAGCGTAAAGATGAAATAAGCCATATTTAAAAGTTGCGCGACACAGTAAAATAAGCGCGTTTTTTGACGAGTTTGTTTTACTGTGCCGCGCAACTTTTAACCCCAATTATCTCGAAAACAGTTAGAGTAGAGATATCGAAGTGAACGTAGTATCTTTTTTACATAAAAATGTCCAGTCTTTCATTTTTAAATTTCAACCCTGTATGTCAAATGGTTTTGAAAATATGGCTTATTTTATCTTTACGCCCCTGTATGTCCCAAACGGGCAACATTTTACTATAACAAGTTTGTGTCAAATGTCTTATTTACTATAACCACCTGCTCCATGGCTCATAAGTTATGGGACATCTTGTATATCAAAGTTTTGAAATAAATATAATTTAAACATACAGCTAGACACTTATATTAACATATTTTATGAATAAATTGCATACTTATTTCGATAATGGATGGTGCCAGAATTTGGACAAGATCTTCATTTATATCGTTAAAATGCACATTCTAAAATCAAAACAAAAAAAATTACAATTTGAAGAGATGAATAGAGTAGAATAGATGATTAGCAATAATATAATATTATGATGACAAAAATTGAGGGAAGCCTTTAGTGGAATGTTAAAATTTGCATTTTGAAAGCTTTTTAAGGAGTAAAATTAAGCAAAATCGCAGGATAGTGGACAAAATAATTTGATTTATTAAATTAAATGTACGACGTTTCGTCTATAGATTTAGACTTTTTCAAGTACATTTTCAAGTTATTTTGTCCACTATCCTGCGATTTTGCTTAATTTTATTATAATCACGATGGACACGATTTCTAATATAAACTTTTTAAGGAGTGTTTATCCACTAAAAAAATTAAACGTAGAAAACATACCTTAACCTGATAAATAACTTTTGCAATATCTTCTTTGAAATAACGTGCAACGATTTTTAATGCACACATTATTACATCGTCATCTTCTAAAGTATTTACTTTTTTAATACGTTCCCCAAACAATTTTATTTTTGTGGATTTTTCAATAATCCCTATTTCAAATGGATTTAT
Organism: Mongoloraphidia duomilia; assembly: GCA_039654895.1. Taxonomy (NCBI): domain Eukaryota; kingdom Metazoa; phylum Arthropoda; class Insecta; order Raphidioptera; family Raphidiidae; genus Mongoloraphidia; species Mongoloraphidia duomilia. Next base: position 29,232,178 of record CM077525.1, on the reverse strand, counting down.
ATTAGTCAATAGGTATCTGGAAATGTGTTATGATACCCGTCTTCGTAAAGAGAGCTGGCCATTCTTCGAAAATTTCATGTATATTTTTGACACTGCTATTTATAAAATGCCGTTGGAGAGGGAACGTATGTTTTATCATGTCTATGAATTGAGGATCTTCTTCAGACAATGTTTTCGGAAAACTTTTTTTTCCGTCAGTATCCTCAGCTGTATCCACAGACGGCTGCCAATTAGGGCAACCAACTCTCGCGTTTGCCAATGCTTTAATTTTTTTGCTTGGAGCGTCTATTACATATTTTCTTTTATTTGGCCGGTTCAAGTAATTATTTCTATCTAATAGTTTGATGTATAAGACCTCATATCCATTGCCCAATACAACGTTATCTTCATCGTGAGCTTGAAATGACGCTGGATATTTAGCCACCATTCTAGATGCAATTATTTTAAAAGCTTTGCAGGGCAAATTAGTTTTTACTTCTCTCATTGTACAGACGACACTTCGAACAACTTCATTTGTTAACTCCGATGAGCGGACACCTGCAAATGTACTATTTATGTTAGCGCTTTTTACTCTTGCTTTTTTTATATATATTATAACTTTTTTCAAATTAGCAAAAATAATCGAATAAAAACCTGTACATTTTGAAAAAACAGAAGGACGGACATAACGAAATTATAATGGGAACCTTAAAAATATATTTTGAAGAATAACTGGAAGGACTATTTTTTTACCGTTTTCCAAGTCAGCAATAACTTTTGGAGGTAAATTTGACCAAATGTCGAATTGTTGCCAACCAATCTTGGAATTGTGATCCACAACAACCATTGGCATATCATAAATTTCATTCGAACTATTGGCATTAATTTCAGGTCCACTATATATGGTTTCTGTCGTGGCAGAACTAGGATATGATGGAATTAAATTTTCAGCCATCCAAACTTGATCTTTTTCTAATATTATTATGGGTTCTGCTTTTACGAAAATCAGTTCTTCATCGTCGTTAAGTTGAGTTCCATCCTTCTCAACCACTAGCGAAACACCATTGACATTCAACTTTTCTGATCCTAAAATATCAATTATATAAAGCACGTATATTTTTATATTGCTTAACAACTAAAGTAAATGTATTTATATTTTATAACCTTTAAGTACTACTTGTTCGTATATATTGGTACGCCCTTTTGCAACAACAAATACTTTGTTCTTTCTGTGGACATCCCACACTTTAAAAAAATGGGACAGATTCTCGTTCTCCATAATATTTAAAAATAGCTGTAAAGAAAATAAATTAAAATGCAGAATCGTCAATCATAACATCACAAAACTAAAATAAAAATATAAAACAAAAAAAAATTTCTTAAAGACTTCTGTGGACATGGCCAGTTCTAAGCCGTGATACCCTCAGGGCCGTAGCTAGGGGGGGGGGGGGCATTAAGGGGCAATGTCCTACCTTAAAACATCCAGTGCCCTACTTTAAGGAATTATAAACAAGCCGCAAAGACTGTCACGACAGAATGACAGACTTGATCTATCTGGCATTTAGAAAAACAAGATTAAATTCGTTGGACTAAATGAAGTTCTTCGGAATTTTCATAACATGGCAAGTTCTGTATTTTTTTTTTTTTTTTTGAATAAATTGTCATTTACCGTTTTCTTGCTTCTGTAATTTGATATCGCCAGATTAGGTGGGCAATCCAATTAAAAAATTGTAGTCTTTTGCTTCAGCCCTACTTTAAACTTTCAGTGCCCTATCTTGAATTCAGCTCTAGCTACGGCCCTGGATACCCTGTGCTTAAGTTATCGATATTTGGTTTAAAAAAATGCTTCTCTGAAGTTCATTTTATTTATAGTTACATTTGTTAGTAAATCAGATGATACGTAGGCAAAACAAATCTTTAAAATAATACAATAATATATTGTATACTGTAGTTACGTAGTATATCTATTAATAATAACGATTACAGTTGCAGGGCAGTTAGATGGCCTTATTAAATAGTTTTTAGGAAATCTTTAAAACATAATGTTGCACCGTACGAGTATTGATAATTAATAAATGAACTTTGAAAAGAGAGTAGTTGGCTCACAGGTAACGAACCAAAATCTGTGGAAACCACGATTCAGGAGCAGCAATGTCCACCAGGTGCATATTATGCACTTAGTTCATTATGTCTAGAGGAGCTGAGTTAAAACAGAAATAAAGCAGCTCATTAATAACACAACAAATTAAAGGTTCATGGCACAAAAGACTTTCAAATGGACAACACAATATGTTACTATTATTCATATTTTGAGATAAAAGAAAGAGACCCATATCTTCGTCATAATAAATTTCAACCTTACAGCCAACAAAACAAATTGAACTGAATTTATTATTTATTATTAGTTTTTGTATTTTACATAAAATAAAGTTTTGTTCGCTGGTCTTCTCTGTACAAACAAACATACCATTTTTGTAAGTGGTACCTCTGTAATCTACTTCATCTGACAAAAATTTGGTTCCTTCAAAATCGCAACAGTTGGTAACGAGCTGTACATACTCACCAGAAAAATCATTTTCAATAAAAACTTGAGATTGTTTTGCATAAACATTAACATTAAAAAGAGAATCTTGGGAGTAACATAGATTTTGCAATATTTGATGCTTTTTTGAAAAACTAAGCAAAACATTTTTATAGTTAGGACTATGTCTTAAAACATTTTTAAAATAGCTATGTTTCCCCTCAAATCTTAAGGTCCATAAATGACGTAAGGGACCAAATTGCAATATAAGATAAGGATAGTGCAAAATGTAATGGTGTTTAGGTTTTAAAGGTACGTTCGGAAATAACTGTGTTCGGCTTTCAATATATTCGAATAAAAGTTCTCTTAAAAGTGAAATTTGCCCAACGGAGAGCTGAAAAGCTAAACATAAGTTACAAATTTTTCGAAGAATGAGCAACATATTCCAACATTCATTTGGAGTTTCAACTAAGCCTAAAACTAAAAATGAGAAAATATTTAAAAATTGCATATTTTGAGAAGCAGTACCATTAAGTTTATCATATTTTTTAATTACAGGGAAAATTACTTTATCTTGGTTCAGCAGCTTGAGTTCTTTAATTTTTAAATTTATAATATCATAAGTAAAAACTTTGTCCTTAACAAGTTTATTTATTATTAGCATGAGATCAGACTGAACAACCCCCTCAAAAAGATCGTGCGCCAAACAAGGGGGAAGTCCTGGGTTACAAACATGGTAGTAGTTTAGGTCATTTAGTTTGGAATTAGATTTAATACCATTAAAAGCCGTATCTAAAGATTCAGCTGTATCAGCATCTATATAATATAAGTGTTTGTTCCTTAATTTTAAAGTGTCGTTATAATTGGCATTTGAAAATTCTGCAGCGTAGCAATACCGACAAAAATAGTTACTTGTATTAAAACTTTGCAAAAATCCACCAATTTGGTGACTACCAAGGTTATCTCCAACCATCGCAAAGAGTGTACCCTTTATCTTAATATTCATACAAGTTTCAATTCCGTTAATTTCTAGATCTTTAATGTCACTTATAACAGGCTTCAAAATTTCTTGAAATCCAAAATTTTTTACATCACGATCATAAAAAAGCGCAACTAATTGGATATTACCCAATGTTGACCTTAGCCAGGGATATAAATTTCCCAAAACCATATACATTCCAACAATTTTATGTTTTTTTCTGCTGCTGCCTAAAGGATTGCATAATTCGAATGCATCTTGGAATAGTATTAACTTTAAGGCGTTAGGGTACTTTTTAAAAAATGCATTTTGTTTAAAAACATTACCGTCATAAATATCAAAAAAGCACTCATCTTGTGTCTTGACTTCACGAAAACATATCAAAAATATTTTTATTTTTTAACATCATTTGCAGTGTTTTTAGAATCGGGACGTAATAAAAAAAAGAAGTTTCTTGATTATTTATATCATTTTCTCTAATTAGATCGATTTTAACAGGATGTACGTAATTTTTACTTTTTTCATAGGTTTTAATTCTACTATAGTCAGATCTGAGGACGTCCGTTTCTGAGTTTAAAGCGCTATCAAATAAACTTTTCTCGATAAGCTCACTATTTATATCAATGCCTTCGCGTTTAATTTTTTGTAAAACATATTGTGAATTTAATTTATCTATGTCTCTTATACTATTAGTTAAAATGTTTAAAGAAGATTTTGATAAGAAAGACTTTGCTTCAAGATTTTGATATAAAATAGAGAATAAATTCAAATTTTGAGTCTCCAATTCGTTTGTGTCAAACTTATCAATTTCTAATCGATCTGCGAAAAAATTTTCAGAACTGAAATCCTGCTCATTTTGAGTGGAAGTTTCAGCATTTTTTACAACCGTATCTGTTCTCCAAATATCAACAGATAGCTTAAAATGGTACCGTTGTTTGTGCTTATTGAGAGAGGCAGCAGATTTATATAATAAATTATTTTTGTTGCAAATAGAAAACATCGGGCATTTAATAGCCACATTATTTTTTATGTGTATCAAAGCATGTGAAAATATATGATCAACATTACTCGATTCGAAGCTGCAATCAGCCAGTTGGCATGAGTAGGTTTTTGTGCATATTTTTTGGTTAGATTCATGATGTAACCTAAAAATATGTGTCTTAAAAGACGTATATGATTTAAATATTTGGTAACATTGATTGAACATGCATTTAAATAGTTTGCCTTTTTCGTATCTGTGGAAATATTGATGCAAATTGTACTTTTTCACACATGCAAAACTTTGACCACATGAATTGCAATTGATGACATTGTTTGTAATTATTACATCTATTCAATAAAATACATGACAATTTTAAACTAATTACGTAATAATAATAATAAACTTACCCGCTGAAAACAAATTAATAATTATTAACCAATTTGATCCAAGTTAACAAGTCAATAATAATGCGTCACTCACTCACGAGGTACGAAGGCACAAAGGAACTATGCCGCCTTGTATCAAGATGCGACACGTATATTCCACACATTGATCATGTAGCTATACATTTTTAATATGTAATTTTTAATTTTATAATGTAACTATACATTTTGTTATGTAATTTCACATTTTAAATGTAATTGTTACATACTTTAATGGAACATTACACACAATTATACATTTTTCTATGTAATTTATACCCTACATTAATGGAAAATTACATAAAATACATTTAAAACTACATAAACGTATGCAATTTTAATTAACTTTATGTAAAAACCACAAATTTGTTTAATTTTACGGCAAAAGTCCACGTTTTTATAAAGTTTTCCATGTAAAAATAAATATTAATGTAAAATCACCTAGAAAATTGAACAATTTGTACCTTAACTTTCAAAGTAATTTTACATCCATTTTTTACAGTGAATAACACAAATTCTAAAAAATTTGAACTTGGATCGTTTTTCCCGCCACCTCTTCATTATTTAACACATTCCTACTCACCCACGTCACAATTTTCCTCGTCAGTTTCATCTGAAGGAATGTAATCACTATCCTCGTCAGTACTGAATGGATTATTGGAAGCTTCATCTTCGTCATCAGAGACCAATAATTTAGGTCTTTTTATAGAATTGTCTTCTTCAAAATCCGAATAATATGTCACACTACTACTAGGAGAAACATTAATGATATTATTGTCAACTGACTTGGCGCCACTAGGATTATTGAAATCACGATCAGTATTCGTTACATTTTCATTTTTTTGTTTTTTAATTATCAATGTAGAATTTTCACCATTTAGCACTGACACCCATTGTTGTTTTTCACAATTATTTTTATGATTTTCTAAAGCTAGTTTTACAATTAGTTTACCTCTGGACAATGCTATTTTAAAAATAAAAATTAAACAAAAAATATTGTTCTGCAGTACAAAAAAAACTTACGTAGCTCTTGATGTATGGATTGCTTTTTGGTGCAAAAGTATCTTATCTGCGAATAGCTTACAATTACGATAGTTTGGCACCACGATTAAACACCACTAATAGAAATACAATACTACAAGATAAACATGCAAGTTAGCATACAATACTTTTTCACTGATTTTTTTAACTGTTGTACTTGAGATACTTTGCATCTGACACTACAACGTCTCTATTATTTAACTTACACTTACGATACTTCTACACTAGAAAAATACGAGCATTACTATACCATAGGTACGTATAACTCATATTTGACATTTTGCGACTTACGATAGTTCTGCATGACGGTGACATATTGTATTTCCTCAACATCGTTTATTAAAATAATTTTAAAAATATCGAACCATAAACAAAATGTCAATGAACTAAATAAATAATAACGATACTATAATAATATAGAAAAAATAAAAACAAACAATGTTAATACTAACACACAAACTACTTAGCTATTCTTCCGACTCTTCCTTACCTGAAGAGACGTAATATTTTTGGTAAAAAATTAAAATAAATAAGTACCTATTTCGGCAAAAAATGATAATAGTACCTGATGCCTGGAAATAGCTGGTTATATTTCTTGCAGCACGAGAACTCGCGATTTTCGAGTGAGAAACACTAAACTCTTTTTTACACAGTCTACAGTAAGCTTTATAGTCATCCGACTCTGCAACACACAGCCAATTATAATCATTCTTCCAATTTGTACTGAATTTCGTCAGGCGATGTTTTATTAATTTGGCTTTCTTCTTGGGTACGATATTTTCCGATTCCGAGCAATTCGAAACAACTATCGGCTTCTTCATTCATCTTTAAACGATTCTAATATGTATAGTTTACATAATTAAATTACGCATGCAACATGAAATTCACTACTTGCTTAATGCTTACGCATTAAAACAAATGCAATATTTAGGTATTTGTTTGTGAATGAATGAATTGTGGATTATAGACGCTCGACAACAGAGGTCATTAGCGTCTGAAAAGAAAACATGTAAACCAAAGAAAAGCAAAATCTATAAAACCAAAACAAAATCAAAATTTGACACAACAAAATAAAATCATTATAAGTACAAATAAAATGTGTCATATAATATAATGTAGTGAGATATAAAGAAGAAACCATAAATGCTGTAAAGGGGCCTAAATGTATACAAATAAATAAAATCAAATAAACCAGTCAAGACCGGTTTCCTTTAAAAATCGAAACAGCAGATCGACATTGTCAGGATCATTTCCTAAAAAACCGACAGATCACCTGACAATCCGATCTGCTGTCGTGTGTCCCTAAACTGGGCACACTCTATTAAAATGTGCGAAACGGTAACACGAGTGTCACACGTCTCACAGAGGGGCGGTCCCTCACGTGCCATTAGATATTTGTTTGTATTCTTTAATTTCCTTAAATAACACATTTCTTGCACAGGCATGAAAGGTTGCGGCAGATTTTGCATATAGTCAAATACTATTCCTGCTACATCTGTGATCGCGTTCAGCTTGTCCCTTCAGCTGTTACCTGCCGGAACGCCTTACGGTGATTTGAACAACCGTGTTGGCGTCTTATCAACTTACCCCTTGGGTCCGGCAGTACGCCACTGCAGTGAAATTACGGTCGTGTTCGACCGGACATGGGCTTTCACCACACCTCTAATTGATTGATTTCGGGATGCCAGGACTATTAAGTGTCCACTTATTTCTACTGTTACTCACTTATTCCTACTTTTACTCACTTCGCTAATTGTAGGGCGTATAGTGTCGTTGTGGTGAATGGTGTCGTGTTAGATAGCAAACAAAATCCGTGCCTTCGCTTGGTTGCTCAGAGCCGAGGGCCAAGATCCCATTTACTACCCCTAATTGGTTGTGTATGAGTGTAACCCACCAGACACAAAGCCGAAACTATGATCCAGATGGATTACAATCGAGTGAAGTGTACGAGATGTGTGCCGGATTACTGGACTGCCACACCAAAATGGTTGCTCAGTATTGGCGAACCGCCCAGTAATTCGGATGTGGGAAAGTGTAGTACGTGTTGACGTAGTGTAATGTGTGTGTTTGTGTGGCTGAAATAAGTAAAGCTACTCATCAAAACAAGTAAGTTCAATTCAAACAACGTTCTAATATAATTTATTCAGTAACAAAACGAATTTTACAGTTATCGTATAATTGTCAATTTATACCTGAATTGAAAAACTTCATGAACTAAATACTTAGAGTATTAAGAAACTACAAGGTTCGATAAGTTTTAGATTTAAAGTTTCTAATAAACGTTTAACCTGTAATCAACATTTTATCTCTAGCTAGTTTAAGACCGCTGGTTTGAATTAGATTTTCTAATTGAAAAATCATTTAAATTATCATATTAATATTATTTATTTATTTATTCAAGCAATATTTAGCGTACCTTTATTTAATCTGTATTATCATACTTTTAAGCGCTTTGGCTTTTATTTTGATTTATTATTATTATAATGCAATTATTATCGTTGCTAAATCAACATAGATTCATTTACATTTCGCGATTTCATTGCATCCAATTATTGGAGTTAATTTTACTAACTGATAAAAATATTATCTTAATCCAAAAAATACCACATACTTTATAAGCTGAATAGCCGTATGGGGATTAGTCCGGTAATTAATACTCTGTATTTAGAAGTGTTTACTATTTCAAGTTCCAGGAGCTAATGAATAATTGTGAGCATTTTTGCCCTTTTTATAGGGTCGGTTTTCCCGGCAATTTTGACTAGCCAACTCACGTGACGTCGAGTCAAGCCAGTGTACGTCGCCTCGAAGCGACGTCGGCGTTACTTTTTAACCCTACATCCGACCAGTTAATTGTGACTGTTATTTACCTACGTTCAAACATTTAACATTTCAACCCTATTGTGTGCTGATGGCCGTATAATACAACAGACTGAGTCACTTGTCATGATTGTCAATTGACTTGTCTGAAATTATTTACATATCGAGAATTGCCCATTGGTCTTGTTTACCCTCACCGTGTCTGCCTAGAGTTCACGTCGAGTCAAGCGATTTTCGTCCGTCAGGAGCTACCGTTTGTCCCCCCCCCCCCCTCACTATTTGTATCACCGCTACTCTCCTGTTGTTAGCGCAACCGATTCTATATTGTCCTTGACACAGCTATGTTTTGTTAACACAAACATCTGATTCTATTTCAGCTGATGAACTTGTCATATTTTATTTACGATTTTAAACAATGTTTCACTATTGTCGAAATGCCGGTTCAATGCCCTTTATTTAAATTAGGTACCGTATTGTTGTTATTTCATTACAATATTTTTTATTATGATTACTCCACGAAGGAACGTATATGACTCAAATAATCCGCGAATAGGTCGTCTCTGCACACATCGTTTCTGTTACTACACATTTCCGTTACTTCTTTATTTTTGGTAAAAAATTTACCCGCTCTTCTCTTGTGTCCCATTAACTCCGCCACCGCAGCACGCTTAGCGTTTTCGTTTAAGGCAGGGTATTTAATTTTTGTGTTTAAATCCTCGCAAGTTGAGCATACATCTATTTGTGGTCTTCCGAATCTGTAGCCATAGTTCTCTTTATAATATTTTAAAAAGTACTCATATTTGATTAAATTTTGAAGTTCTGAATGTTTTTCAAGAAGCATGTCATACATCTTCTTGCACGTCAAACCAACTTCCATAATGCATAATGCGACACTTTTTTCGGATATGACTCTATATGTAAATCAAGTTTTATTAACGCATCTTTGGGAATTCTGTTGTGGTTATCGTATTTACCCCGCGTATCTACTGGCTGACTTCCTTGAGCTAAAATGTTTGTTAATCGAAAGACTGCTTTGCTTGAAATGGAATGTAGACTAAGAAAAGCCTTGCGACATACTACGACACGATCTGAGTCCTTCATTGCAAAATATTTTAAAGAAGAGGTTGTAATGGATATTAATTTGAGCTATCAATATCTAGAAATAACTTCAATATTCACTTGTTATGTACTGCAATCTAATAACTTTGAACTTTATTTAGTAATGTACGCTATCGTATGGCGAGGCGCCTTACTTGCATCCGAGACGCAGTGACTGCACGCTCCGGCTGTACGCGCTCGCGTCTCTATTTCAAACCATTATTAATTGGCTTGGTCTGGTCGCCGTAGGATGGCAGGCCTCTCGATTCATTTATCGTTCATTTATTTAATAAATAAATGAGCGTTCACTGAGTCTGTGACACGCCATGTAGTTGACCCTCTGGTCATTTTCAATTATATCAAGAACTGGAACCGGGATTAAGTTCCCACCTAGAGCTTACAAGCGAAAGGCGTTCTGTCGTTCTCACACATACCGGGTGCGTTGGAAACATCGACTGCCTAATACACACATACAGGGTGCGTCGGAAATATCGACCGCCTAATACACACATACAGGGTGCGTTGGAAACATCGACCGCCTAATACACACATACAGGTGCGTTGGAAACATCGACCGCCTAATACACACATACAGGGTGCGTTGGAAACATCGACCGCCTAATACACACATACAGGGTGCGTTGGCAAAATCGACCGCCGGACACACATACTGAACATACACAAAGAACGTAACAGAACGGTACGCTTATCCAGGTACGACCGTATGCTTTTGGATCTTTAATAAAAAAAAAACACAACGTAGGGAAGGAACTGACCTATTACAGTCCGCCCCTTTTCTTTTTTTTAAATGAATGCCCCCGGCTCATATGATCAAGACCGGCGATCATGTTAAACACCCCGGTCTGATGTAATAATTAAGCACGTCCAATTCGAGTCATTTATGTTTTTGTGTGATCAACTGTTGGCGCGTTGCTAAATGCGTCTAACAATATTTTTGTACTTTTGATTAATAGTGAGAAACGTACCAATGAATACATGTTTACTTTTCTGGAACTAAATATGATCTAAAATATTAAATATTATATATGTTTGTAAATTTATGTAATAACGATTTTATTTAAACAAAAAACGAATTATACTTATGGTTTATGAAATTTTCGCAAATTTATTTAAAACCCAGCATAACCCCAAGAAAACAACGTAACAAGGTAAATTGTTTAGACTCTGAATCTTTTGGTCTATGCCGACTAACGTTGTGTCGTCCAATTAATAAGCCTGTTAAATATGTGTCCGGCTCGTTCTTTGGTTTTCCACTGTACACTGTGCTAATTATTTTCTCTTTTTGTTCATGAGTGAACGTCACAGTACACATTTTTTTACATTCACAGTCAGGTCCAGTTGTAATGGTAGCGTGTCTTTGAAGGGACCTTGGGCCAAGCTTTTAAAAGGAGGCGGGTTATTTTTAATATTTGATCATAGAAGGAATCTGAAAAATATAATCTTGAAGTGTAAAACAACAATAATAAAAATATATCATTTCTTACCAATTTATTCACTAATTTAAACAACTGTTTATTCCTTACACAATCACTTATCTTTGATTACTAACCTTACTATATCTACTGGATTTTAACATCAAAACATTAACTGTACGTTCACTGATTACTTGCTACAACTCTCTTTCTGACTATCAACTAACTGACTTTCAACGTACTGTCGTCTGACAGTCGGGGGCAGTCAGCCCCCGACTTATAACCATCAACTTCCAACTGGCTTCAACTGCTCTTAACTCTCTCCAACTGGCTCGCGATCAATCAATCAACCTTCTTTTATCAGTTCGCAACTAAAGTCTTTGGACTGCGAAAGTCTTGTGTCAAACGTGGACATTGGACTTCCGCCGTCAGGTTGAACCTTGATCACACGCGCCGAGTAGAATTGCTGTATTGCAATTATTAATAATTCTAAACAGGGACGTACTAATCTGCCGGTTGTTGTCACAAACTCTTGTCCTTTTCGCCTTGCTGCTTCCATATTTTTTATAACATTTTCACTCCCTCTTCACTTTTTCACGGGACTTTCACATTCAGATTCGAACATTTTCTATAGATTATAAAAACTCGAAATTGATAATTAACATAAACCGAGTCAAACACAAAGATATAATATATCTTCAACAAACAGAATACAACTAAACAGTAATCACAGCTGTTGGATTATGAAATAACGTATGTGCTACACCAGAGCGCTCTGTTGAGATAAATGAGAACTGAGATTAAGAAGGAAAACATTCCAGGAATGTTTTCTTTCTATATTTCAGTAAAAACTACATTGGGTAATCAATACTTTAGGATTGTTGGAATCTTTCATCTGTTTAGATCAATAGATGTATCTACAGTTTTTGAATCAAATGGCTATCTCACATTATTTTTAACAAAATGTGGAATCTTTCCCTTCTTAATCTCACCAATTCAATTGTTCCACAAGCATAAATGTTGTCAATGAATAAATCATACAGCAATTTGACCGTTGTAAAAAAGTTATCAAAAAACACCTTGTGGTATTTTCCCACGAGTGAACGAGTTAAGTCTTTGACGACCCGTGGCCCTAAGCCCTACTCCCCTCTCTCAGATTTTCCGGTATATATATCTGAAACTGCGACACAAATGCAGACTGGTCAGCTCTAATCCAATTTTACCCCCTCTTGATTGGTTTGAGAGGCATGTACTGACGAAAACCAATTCTGCCTTTGAATTTTACCATAGACTCATCTATGCTTTGATTTTCGCCAGGTTTGTGACATTTTCCAAAAGTTTCTGAGAGTTCGTCAAGCATTGGAGGAATTGATTTTCAAAATGCATTTTTTGAAACTTAACACATATTGAGAAAATTACGAAATACTTTTAAGTGGAACATTTTTAGAGCTACTAAATTAGTAAAAATTGGGCATGTTTATCATCTGAAGATCAATCGACATACAATATTTTTAGAAATCAATGTTTCTAAATTTGGACTTTAAAATTTTTGAATTTTAGAAAAACTGCGTTTTGAAAAACAAAGTCAAATAACTGCGTTTTGATGTTCCAATATTTCACAGAAAGTGCGTTTAGAAATTCAGAGCAAGAAAAAAATTTAGAGAATTCTATACTTTTACTATAAAAAAAAAAATAACCTTGTTAATATCACAAATTGACATATAATGGTAAAAAAGTACACTTTTTCCTTATTTTATAAAATATAATAATTTGAAAGAGAATAATTATCAAATAAATATTGGCTAAACTCTTAGCCCAACATCGGTTTCACAGTAGTCGCATTCTTCTGAATCATGATCTTCAGGCTCATTACGATCTTTAGTAGATTCATCTGAAGCAGATGTGTTTTGAATGGATTCCTTATACCAGCGGTTCTCAATCTTTTTTGGTGACGGAACCCTTTTGGAAAGCGAAATACTTGACGGAACCCTACAATAAAACAATAGTTTTTAAAAGTGTATTCTTTATTAATAAGCATAATAAAAGTACAATGTAACAGTTACTTATTACTTACTTACATAACAAGTATAATAGCTCTGGAAGGATGAATGGAGTGCTGTCGATGAAAACAAATTAAAATTTATAAAATCTACAGTTGACCCATGGTTCACATCTTGCCGTCCCTCCAGGTGGGAGGAAGTAGTCCTTACACGGCTGCGCATCGGTCACTGTAGATTGACTTATGGTTTTTTAATGGATCGTGAGGAACCGCCCCTCTGTGAGACGTGT
>CM077525.1:29187244-29218517 GCA_039654895.1 Mongoloraphidia duomilia | reverse complement strand
CAGTTTCGCGATATTTGCGCTTGGCTTCTGCAAAAGAAATTTTTTCAGTAGTTCTGATTTCTTGGATCTTGAACTCCACTTTGTACTGTGGACATTCTCTAGACCTTGCAGAGTGAATTCCGTCGCAATTAATGCAATGCGATACCCTTTTGCATGGAATATCTTCATGTACAGGTTGGCCGCAATTGTCACAGAGACTGGGAAAGCTACAGTTGTTCTGTGAGTGTCCAAACTTTTGACATTTGTAACAGCGCAAGGGAGATGGTATGTATTGACGTACTTTTAATAAATAGAAGGCTGCTTGAATGGATGGCGGAGGCTGCGGTGTACAGAATGTAAGAATATGAGACGGTGTAGGTACTAATTGACCGTCTCTACGTGCGTGGATTCGGTATACATCTGTAACACCTTGGTCTTTAAGTTCCTCTTTTATTGTTTCAACAGTGCAGTTAAGGAGATCAAAACAATAAATAATGCCTTTAGAAAAATTAAGCTGTTTATGTACTTCAACTTTTATTGGTACGTCAGTAACCATATCTATCCCTTTAATGCTGGTAGAAGCTAAGATCTTGTCTGCTTGCTGTGGTGACGAAGTTTCTATTAATAAAGTGCCATCACGTAATTTTTTTACACATTTTAATGTCCCGTATAATCCAGTAAGGTGTTTGGAGATATAAAAGGGACTATCGTTATTAAAGTTGCCGTTGTCTTTGCGCATCAATAAATACCTTTTACAAGGAGTTATCATCGAATCATTGCCAAATAACAAATTAAAATTTTCGTCACTACGCCCTCTCTTAGAGGGAGGGCTGTTTAAGGGGGGAAAATTATTCATAATTTTAGTTATGAACTTCATCACCCGTGCTCCCCGCCCACCACGGAGCCCAACAAGGGGACGATGACCGCAAACCGGTACAGAGCGTCAGGGCTACACGGTGATATAGTCAGCTCCAAAGACGGCGCCACTCCATCAATAGACACTGGCTCACCCCGCCGGGATACTTAATATCCACGACGTTAGCCGATTGACTAGACTGGGTTAGGTCTAGCCGCCCGTTTACAGCGAAGCGGAGGCCAAAGCAGTGTGTTGGCGCACCAAGGCTAACCTCAACTGCCAGGACCCTCTTTTCCGCCTTACGGGTCACCGCGCACGGCAAACACGCAGGTGTACTATTAGGGACTACTACAAACAAAGGACAGCAACAAAAGTGTACCCATAACGGAGGGACAAGACCGCTAACAACAACAAAAAGAAGAGAGAAACGAAGGAGAAAAAAAGTTGCGACTGTCCTTCCTTCATAATAGTCCCTAAATGAATCACCCAGCCGGGTACACAACCGACTGGTGCGTGCTCGGGTTTCCCTGGGTTCGCCAATTCCCAAAGAACATTGTAATGCAATTGCGATAAACAACGACATTCCAATGTTCCCCCTGGGGGCTTTAAGGTAAAAGTTCTGACATCATGCGAAAGCAACCAAACTGAGTTTCAAACAAAAACATATGTTCAGACTTCACGCAAAAGCAAGTACAGAGATATAATTTCACATCTAAGTGACAATTTTTAACTTCAATTGAAAATTTCCAAAAATAGGGAAGCTGTTGATTTCACCCCGATTTACGAGAAGGTATCTTGAATGGTCTAACACAGGTATCCGTAGAGCGTCTAATGCCTGTATTCATAGTTATAAGTTAACCCTTAAGGTAAGTGATAGGGATCTCTTCTCGTTTGTTCGTTGATTTGTTGGTTCGTTGATGCGTTGGCTCATTGGTTCGTTCTTCCTACCTTCTGTTACACATTTCCAACTGAATTCACGAAAATTACTCTCAAATATCGCACGCCAAGAGCTAAGACGTTTTTTTTTTTTTTTTGCATATTGTAATTTGGTTTTTGATAGTAATGTATCTATTACTAAGGTTACATACTAAAATATCAATAAAAATTATTGTCAAAACATCTCATTTGTTTATTATACAATCCAAATTACTCAATATTATTCGATTAAAACATAAAACGATTTGATAACATTTGATATTAGCAAATTCCTTCCCCCTCCAATCTTGCAATGATTCCTCTTTTTTTTGTTCATCGTTTTAATAATTTCGAGACATTTAAACGACATTTATTTCTTTTAATTTTCAACATTTACACTTACATATTAAAAACTAAATTATTTGCTAAGTTACAGACTTTTTGTGAACTTACACTGAAAAACTCAAGCGTAAACTTTATTAAGTCCGCGACTGTACAGTGTACATGTCCAATATACGGTCGATCAAAGTCAAACCATGGTCGAATTATCGTTGATACATGGTTGGTTGACGACTAAATTGCATGTACATGTCTAATATACGGCCAATCAAAGTCAAACCATGGTTGAAACACCCCCGAATTATCGTTGATACATGGTTGGTTGACGACTAAATTTCATGTACATGTTCAATATACGGCCCGATCAAAGTTAAACCATGGTTGAAACATGGTTGGTTGACGACTAAATTTCATGTACATGTCCAATACACGACTGATCAAAGTCAAACTATGGTTGAAACATGGTCGAATTATCGTTGATACATGATTGTTTGACGACTAAATTTCATGTTCATACCTGATATACAGCCGATCAAAGTCAAACCATGGTCGAATCATCGTTGATACATGGTTGTTTGACGACTAAATTTCATGTTCATGCCTGATATACAGCCGAACAATGTCAAACCATGGTCGAATCATGGTCGAATCATCGTCGATATATGATTGTTTGACGACTAAATTTCATGTTCGTAGCCGATATACAACCGAACAATGTCAAACCATGGTCGAATCATCGTCGATATATGATTGTTTGACGACTAAATTTCATGTTCGTAGCCGATATACAACCAATCAATGTCAAACAATGGTCGAATCATTGTCAAATCATCGTCGATATATGATTGTTTGACGACTAAATTTCATGTTCATGCCTGATATACAGC
The DNA here is from genome assembly GCA_039654895.1 of Mongoloraphidia duomilia. Classification (NCBI taxonomy): domain Eukaryota; kingdom Metazoa; phylum Arthropoda; class Insecta; order Raphidioptera; family Raphidiidae; genus Mongoloraphidia; species Mongoloraphidia duomilia. The sequence goes on along the minus strand of CM077525.1, from coordinate 29,215,541 downwards.
CGAACAATGTCAAACCATGGTCGAATCATCGTCGATATATGATTGTTTGACGACTAAATTTCATGTTCGTAGCCGATATACAACCGAACAATGTCAAACCATGGTCGAATCATCGTCGATATATGATTGTTTGACGACTAAATTTCATGTTCGTAGCCGATATACAACCGATCAATGTCAAACCATGGTCGAATCATTGTCAAATCATCGTCGATATGTGATTGTTTGACGACTAAATTTCATGTTCATGTCTGATATACAGCCGAACAATGTCAAACCATGGTCGAATCATGGTCAAAATCATCGTCGATATATGATTGTTTGACGACTAAATTTCATGTTCATGTCTGATATACAGCCGAACAATGTCAAACCATGGTCGAATCATTGTCAAATCATCGTCGATATATGATTGTTTGACGACTAAATTTCATATTTATGTCCGATATACAACCGAACAATGTCAAACCATGGTCGAATCATGGTCAAAATCATCGTCGATATATGATTAATTGACGATTAAATTTCGTGTTCGTAGCCGATATATAGTCGACCACCGTCATACAATCGACAGACACATCGTCGATATGTGATTAATTGTCGAGTAAATTTTGTGTTCATATCCGTTTTTTGGTATCTAAAGTTTGCATTCAACGATTGTGATGGGTGTCTAACGTTTGTGTCTGCTATCTGTTATTCGCATCTGTTGTCTGACGTCTGATGTTTAATATCTAATGTCTAACGTTTGTGTCTGTTGTCTGACGTTCACATCTGATCACGATTAGAGTCTGATGGCATGTAGCAAGGTTAAGTTACTGATTTTAGGTCAGGCTCGAAGTTGGATTCCATATTATGACCATATTCCCTAAGGAATGTTGTGTATTCAATAATTATAACCTATAATCACGCTTTCATCGGTGAGAAACCACATCATTTTAAATTAAAAACTCCATTTCATTATAATCATACATGCTAAATACATATTTTCGAGACGTTACGCTAATTTTGCATACTCTGAAATGTTATAATATTTGTCTACAGATCAAAATGTTCAATTGCGGAAAGTGCGACAAATCCTTCTCTCGCCGAGATAACATGCACCGTCATGAGCAAGTGTGTGTAGGAGAGCGATTTTCGTGTGAGAATTGCTCTAAAAGTTTTACGCGGGCGAGTAACTTGAAACGGCATCGCGAGTCACATTCAAACATCGAGATCTTGTGTGAAAAGTGTGGGTATTTGATTCGCGAGTCGGAGCTTGTGAATCATGATTGTACTGAAGTCGGATCGAATATCGGAGCACGCAGACGCTCAGCCTATAGCGATGTGGTGGAAAACAGTCTTGTCACATCGAAGAAACTTAAAATCTCTGATCCAGACGGTGTCGAATCCTCAACTTCGTATACCGATAACGTTGAAACGTGTGAGATATGTAAAGTGTCTATCAAAAGAGGTGGCATGTTCGGGCACGTACGTAGCAACGCACATAAAGCTAAGACTGTCTTAGCATTGTGTGATACTGATCCAGATGTATATGTAATCGAAAGCGCCTTCAAGTCCCGTATCGTCACGTATCGTATCAAAAACACTAACAAAATCTTCTCCACCGTTGACGAGTTTATGGAATCAGTGGAAAATAAGTCGCTCCGATTGATTAGCAACATCTTGAGCATACATGATACGATTAAAATCAATGTGGAACTCTTCGCAAATTATGAGAATATCGGCATAGATAAAACCGATATCAAATCGTTTAACACCAAAAACCGCGTTGTAGAAGTAGCAGATAATGTCGGAGATGTATTTGAAAAATTAATCTCTGAAATCAAGACGAAAAGTGAAGAGTTCCAGGAGCGTGACTCGGGGTGGTCTCTAAAGAACGTCTTACACTTTGAGATGAATATTAATAAATATGTCCCACTTCGAGGAAACGCTTACTTAGATTTACCTGCGGACATTAAAAAGAAACGCGCTGTCATAAACATTCAAAACGATGATGATATGTGTTTCAAGTGGGCAGCTCTATCTGCATTGCATCCAGTCGATTGGAAGGATCAACCTCACCGCGTGCGACACTACACCCCGTACGCCACAGAACTCGACTTCACTGGTATTAACTTTCCGATGCCTCTAAAAAACATCACACAGTTCGAGCAATTAAACGGTATCAGCGTAAACGTTTGGGGTGTAGAGAGGGAGCAAGGCAAGTCGCACATCATTGGTCCACTCCATCACACAAAGAAGCGACAGCCAAAACACATAAATCTACTCTACATCGACAACGGTGAGCGAAACCACTATTGCTGGATCAAAAACATGTCGCGGCTAGTGTCATCACAGCTATCGAAAAATGGTCATGTCACACATATCTGCGACGGTTGTATAGTCTTCTTTAGAACCGCAGCTCAGTTAGAGCGTCATCAGCAGGAAGATTGCGGACACGTTAGTGTTGTTCTTCCTAAGGATGGAGATAACATCTTGAAATTCAAGAACCACGCTAAACAACTAACGGTTCCGTACACCATCTATGCAGACTTTGAAGCGTTACTGAAGCCCGTCAGTTCTTGCAGACCTGATTCAAGTGAGTCTTATACAGAAAATGTTAACGTGCACGAAGCGCACAGCTTCGGATACTACGTTTACTGTTCATTCGACATGTCTCAATCGCGATATGTATCATACCGTGGTGAGCGGTGTTCGGAGATGTTCATGCGTGCCATGAGATGTGAAGCGGAGCGCATCTCTAGGATATTGAGTACTATTGAACCGATGCGTATATCCGGGGAAGAGGAATTCACATTTCAAGTGGCGAAGCGGTGTCATATCTGCAGCGGTGAACTCGGCAATGACAGAGTGCGCGACCATTGCCATCTCACCGGCAAGTTTAGAGGTGCAGCGCATAACGAGTGCAACGTTAATTACAAGCTGCCGAAGTTTATACCCGTCGTGTTTCATAACCTATCCAACTACGATGCACATTTGGTCGCACCGATGCTCGGAATCGATGATGAGAAAATCAGCGTTATTCCTGAGAATAAAGAGAAGTACATCTCGTTTTCCAAACGCGTCAGAAACGTCGAGCTCCGCTTCGTCGACTTATTTAGATTCATGGCATCTAAGCTAGAAGCTCTAGCTAAGAATCTTCCGTCGGAATCAAAACAAATTACCCGATATAATTTTAAGAAGGACGAGCAGTTTGATCTTGTTATCGAGAAGGGTGTGTATCCATATGAGTATACGGACTCATGGGGGCGCCTCAATGAGACCGAGCTACCTCCGATTGAGAAATTCCACTCCCAGTTGGGCGACTTTGATATCACGACTGAGGAATATGAGCGGGCAAAGAAGGTGTGGCAAACCTTCGATTGTCGAACGATTGGCGAATACAGCGACCTCTACCTTAAGACTGATGTGCTGTTGCTCGCCGACGTTTTTGAGAACTTTCGTCAGGTTTGTCGTAAGACATATGGACTCGACCCGCTACAATATTATACGGCTCCCGGTCTCAGCTGGGATGCGATGCTCAAGCACACCAAGATGGAACTCGAACTTCTCACCGACGTCGATATGCTCCACTTCGTCAGGAAGGGGATCCGCGGTGGCATCGCTCAATGTTCTGGACATCAGGCTGTTGCCAACAACAAATATTTAGCTGATTACGATCCGAAGAAACCTAGTAATTACATTATATATAAGGATGCGAACAATCTGGTGAGTTCTTATGTCTCATTATACTATAATAGTGGCACGCATCGCTTTATGCATGAATAATGTTTTAATAGCTGTATCATCATTTCAGTATGGCTGGGCCATGTCACAATACCTTCCGATCGGCGGCTTCACATGGCTCGACGAGGATGAGATCGACGCCTTCGATATCAATTCGGTATCGCTGACGAGTGGCATTGGGTATTTTCTCGAAGTGGATCTCGAGTATCCTAATCATCTACATGACGCTCATCGCGACTTACCGTTCTGCGTCGAAATTATGATTCCACCGGGGTCGAAGACGAAAGACGTGAAGTTGATTCCGAATGTGATGGATAAGGTTAAATATATTATCCACTATCGGAATCTCCAGCAGGCGTTGAAGCATGGACTGGTGTTGAAGAAGGTTCACCGCATGCTTCGGTTCGATCAATCTCCGTGGCTCAAGACCTACATCGATCTCAACACGGCGATGCGAACTCAAGCCGCCAACGATTTTGAAAAAGACTTCTTCAAGCTGATGAACAACTCGGTCTTCGGTATGATAAATAGATTAATTCATATTCTAAATATCCTAATCGTGATATTATAAAATAATATTTATTCCTTTTTATTCATTGCAGGTAAAACTATGGAATCGGTAGACAAGCGCGTCGAAGTGCGTCTCGTCACGCATTGGAAGAACATCGGCAAGAGACTTGGTGCCGAGGCACTTATCGCGCGACCTAATTTTCATTCACGCACCGTTTTCAAAGATGAGCTGGTTGCCGTGCAGCTCAACAAACTCAAGGTGAAGTACGACAAGCCGATCTACGTCGGATTCACCGTTCTCGAGCTATCCAAAGAACTCATGTATGAGTTCCACTATGAGAAGATGCTCCCACTGTATGGCGATCGCATCGAGCTGATGTATATGGATACCGACTCGTTCATATACAATGTTTACACCGACGATGTCTATCAGGATATGATGGAACACATAGACTGGTATGATACATCTGATTACGCAGTCGATAACCCCTATGGAATGCCACGCGTTAATAAAAAAGTTCTAGGTAAGATGAAGGATGAGTTAAATGGTCGGTTGGCGCGCGAATTCTATGGGATATGCGCCAAAACATACTATATTGGTGCTGACAGTGGCAAAGAGATTAAAAGGGCCAAAGGGGTTAACAAATGCGTTGTAAAAAATCAGATGTCGATGTACGATTATCGGGCGTGTGTTCTCAATAAGCGAGAGCTTATGCGTGTTATGTACACATTCCGCTCTCGTAAACATCAAATCACGACTCAGTGTATGAATAAGATGGCACTGTCTGCTAGAGATGACAAGCGGTTTCAGCTTCCCGGCATGACGAAAACGCTACCATGGGGGCATTATAGGATCCCTCAGGCAGAATTCCTCGGTGCTGTAGGTCTATGTTATGATGATAAACATTAGTGATGAGCTGTGTGTGTGTGTGTGTGTGTGTGTATGTATGTGTGTGTGTCTTTGTGTGTGTGTGTATGTGTTTAAAAATAAGATATCAACTCCATCGAGTCATTCGTCGTTTGAACGTCGAGCAGTAAACATTTGAATTCTGACTATATAATTAAAAGTATGTTTGAGTGTCGTGTGTGCTATAAACCCTTCACCTATTCAGATGAACGTCGAATACATGAAGTCTCGTGTGGTACGCATTGTCAACGGTGTAAGAAAAACTTTATGTATCCTGGGGGGTTGGCGAATCATGAATGTGCTAAAGTTTTATGTAAGAAGTGTAGAGCGTACGTAGTTGATGAAATAGACTTAATCAACCATATCTGTGAGAATCTCAGAGATGGTGATGGAATGGCGTCTGAGACAACAACGGCAGCTACAACAGCTAGCGATACTGGTGCGAGTTGTGTTGAAGCTCGAAAGAATGAGTTTCTTTGTCGAGTGTGCAACGTTTACGTTTCGAAGCGAGGTAGAGGTGGTCACAATAAAAGTCTTGCACACAAGCAGAAGACAGTCGCCATGACCGATTCGATAGATGTCGTGACCGTCGAATCTGCATTCGGATCGCGCATCACGACCTACAGAATCTATAATAGCGCTCGGGCGTTCACCGATGTTGATGGATTTATGATATCAATCAAGGATACGGTGACGCAGTTGCTTCGAGATAGAATGCATGAACTCGCTGGGATGAAAATAAATTTCGAGTTGTATGCACACTACATCAAGAGAGGATTATCTGACGGTGACAACGAAGTTCTCGGAGATATAAAATCATTCAATACTAGATTAGAGGTGATAAACAAAGCTTCCAACGTGTCTGCAATGTTCGATAGATACAACTCTATGATTCGAGCGAAGAGTGAAGAGTTCCAGGAGAAAGACAGCGGCTGGTCCCTGAGGAAGGTGCTATTTCTCGAGGTCAATATCAATCAATACACCTCCGCCAAGTGAATTGCATCTCAAAATTCTAGCACGTTTGTCTGCCACTACTCTAACAATTGAAACTGATTTATACATTACATCGGCATTATATCTTACCTATACCCAATCAGTTCCTTTTCATCCTCCTCGCACTAGAATAATACGTTTCTCGTGTGAGGCATCCCGCCCCGGCGAAGGTATTCGAGCTACCTGCACGTGGTCTTCGCTGCATGATCGATTGCGAAAAAAGGGTTTTGGCGATCGATCAACAGAATACTCGAAATATCCTCGAAAATCCTTATACCCCGATTAATCCATGTTTACGCTTCGTCTGTCGTATTTATATCAATAATTAAATTGTATGGCTTTAAAACTGTAAACTGTATGGCTTTATTGATAAAAAATGAATTACTAATATTTTTAATATGATTTTCAAAATTTCATTCTGTCTGGTATTTACATGCATCGAAAAGATATTTCTTAAGATTATTTGTCTAGATACTAGGGGGGGTTGTATAGTCTTTGTTTTTTCAAAACGTATATATGTTAGTTTTAACCTCATAACTAGGTCTGCAACGAATATCTACATTAGCAACATCTACACATAAAATGGATGTCTTAGAGATGCGAGAGTCGACATAATTATTTAATATTAGAACATTAATAATTTATTTTGTATTATTATTATTATTATACTAATTTTTATGAAAATAAAATGGTTTAAAATATGTGATTTTGTTTTAATTTCTTTACCTCATTATTCTCAAATTTCATTTATCCTATTGTCAAGTATTTTAAGTGATTTGAAAGCAAGGTGAATCATGTCTGTATTATAAATTAACAATATTTCTTTGTGACTCATGCCGCTAGCAGTAGAGTTTAAGATTAAAAGCATTCCATCTGTGAGAATGATCTAATTTACTATTTTACCACCTGTAATAAATAACTATTTTTCGAAATACAATACATTACTTACTATACAACAGAAAGAGTCATGCTTCAGTCTAGTGGATCTGTTGAACGAGTGAGTGCCTTCAAGCGGTCTAGCGCAGGTAGTCGTGGAGCTCGTGTGACATCATCGGCAATGTAGTAATAGCTATACTCATTATAGGGTGTCTGTCTCAACATCGAGTGTTGCCGAGTGGTCTAAGGCATAGCGTTGCAACCAAGAGGACCCGTGTTCGATCCCCCAGCTCGGAACGTAAAATATTATTTTTAAAATAAAATTAAAATTGAAAAAAAGTTGTGCGGGTTGACTATTCGACTGGGGATTGATTTCTCATGGTGTTGTATTTGTTGCCCATCCGACAGGCGATTACATACATATTTCTTCGATTGCATATGTTGTAGGCGTATTCGTCAAAGGAGCAGTCTCCTCATACATCTCTCTATCATAACTTGGATGTGACTCTCCGACGTTCGCGGTCAAGCTTATACAGCTCACAGACGTTTGCGATCAAGGTTGTGCAGCATGAAGGTGGAGGATGCAGAAAACAGGTAGTGGGGGTATAGCAGTAGGAATATCGGGGTAGCGGCGGGGGTATAGCAGTAGGAATATCGGGATAGCGGCGGGGGGTATAGCAGTAGGAATATCGGGATAGCGGCGGGGGTATAACAGTAGGAATATCAGGATAGCGGCGGGGGTATAGCAGCATGAATATCAGTGGTGGGGGTAAAAACATGGAGTTACAGGCTTGAAATTTGCTTGGAGGGTTGGAGGTTGGTAAACTGGCACAAATCATCTACTAACGCTCAAAAGGAAGTTGAAACACCTAGGTCTTAAACGTAAAAATATACTCCATCAGATGAACTGGTAGCTGCAAATTTTTGAAGAGTTAAAAGGAAGTGGTTGTTGCATCGGTTACAAAAGTTATATAAAATAATTGTTTTCCAATCACCTGGCCATAGGGTTTTGACCATAAAAACAGGACAGCCAATAAGATGGAGTGAATTTATGGAACTGAAGGTGAAGAAGTGTGAACCACTAGCAATATTTTTTAAGACTAGACACCTTCAAAAATACTATGGGTCATTTAAACTAAAACGATAAACATCAAATCTAAAAGACCTTCCCATGGAAGTTTTAAACCAAGAAGTCAAGAAAATAAGCAAAGAGAAATACTCGGACTTAAAGTCACTATGCGAAGGAGATACACCATTGATACGGATGGAAGAGTATCGGAATTTTTATTTGAATATTTACCTTGAATAGACGATATTCATCAAACAAGAGTTCTTTTTATAGACTAGAGAAAATACGATAATAATTATTAATGTAATGAATTATGATAATTTTATTAATGTAAATAGATTTTGTTATTATTATTACTATTAATAGTTTTACAAGAATTTTCAGATTTGTTCCTCATGTTTCGGTAACTATGTTTTTATTATTTATACCTCAATAAATGGTTTTACTGGCATTTTTAGCTTTTCAATTCTTAAATTACTACATTTTACTGATGACGTAACGCAATTATTTATTTACTCAAATAAAATTTTGCGCTAAATTAGGAAACTTCTGTGAAAAACTGTGAAAAAATTTTCACACTGCCAAAATGTAAATACATGTCTCCCAATAACGAAAAAATCAAAATGCATACTTTCTTAGTTTTTTGTCATCGCTCAATCAAAAATCCATAAAAAAACTGTAAAATGCTGTCTTGTAAAACTAGCAAAACTGAGTTACGTCATTTCGTTATATTGACGACGAATTGCACGAAGCGCAAGAAAAAAGGAGGTAAGCCTTATAATGTGCACGATGTTCTGATGAGTTATTTTCTTGGTTGGAAAGCATTTGCCGATAAGCAGCTAACCATAAGAAAAATTGACACTGAAAACCAATCTGTCTTATTTAAAAGAATTTGCTGGTTTCAATTTAAAAAAGATAAATCCTTATGAATACTTCTTCAAGGAATCTTTTCAATCGATTTAGAAGGCAAATCATCACTTTGCTACCCTGTTACCCCCAATCTCATTCTATTACTGAAGTTAAATATAAAGATTCCATGTGTTTATTTTCTGCAAATCTACCGGCCTCGAACCAAGATTATTTTGATTTTTATTCAAATCTCTTCAATACATTGAAGAATCCACAATCAATATTGACGACTGAGTTGATGAAATGTATAGTATACACCCCATGTGTTAGCACAGTCATCCCTGCATAGGCACGTTTGTTTCATGGACCCCACAAGGGAACATTTGAATGTTGTTGAGTTATCGCAATTGCATCCAATGTTCTTTGGGAATCGGCGACCCAGGGGTCCAGCACGCACCAGTCGGTTGTGTATCCGGCTGGGTGGTTCATTTAGGGACTATTATGAAGGAAGGACAGTTGCAACTTTTTTCTTCTTCGGTTCTCTTATTTTTGTTGTTGTTAGCGGCATTGTACCTCCGTTATGGATACACTTTTGTTGCTGTCCTTTTTTTTTTGTAGTAGTCTCTAATAGTACACCTGCGTGTTTGCCGTGCGCGGTAACCCGTAAGGCGGAAAAGAGATCCTGGCAGTTTGAGGTTCGCCTAGGTGCACCAACACACTGCTTTGGCCTCCGCTTCGCTGTAAACGGGCGGCTAGACCTAACCCAGTCTAATCAATCGGCTAACGTCGTGAATATTTAGTATCCCAGCGGGATGAGTCAGTGTCTTTGGGTGGAGTGGCGCCGTCTCTGGAGCTGACTATATCACCGTCTACCCCTGGCGCTCTGTACCGGTTTGCGGTCATCGTCCCCTTGTTGGGCTTCGTGGTGGGTGGGGAGCACGGTTGTGCATCTTACATAATATATAATATGAGTAATTTTCCTCCTCTAACCAGTCCTCCCTTTAAGAGAGGACGTAATGATGAAAATCTTAATTTATTATTTGGCAACGATAACTTCTTGCAATAGGTATTTGTTAATGGGTAAAGACAGTGGAAATTTCAATGATGATAGCCCTTTTTATATCAGTAAGCACCTTACAGGGTTATATGGAACAATGAAATGTGTTAAAAAATTACGTGACAGTTCCTTACTAATAGAAACTTCGTCCTAAGAGAGGAAGATCAGCTACTGCTGCTTCACAAGAACGTCGTGTAATTAAAAAAATGTTTACACCGATGCCTACAAAAGACGTCAGAACAGACGCGACAGACCATTGGCCGCTGCGGAGTAATAAAAGAAACAGATGTAAACTTTCAAACTGTAGTGGCTAGTAGTGACTTGCGTTCGAAATTAGTGGCTCAAACATACGACGGGGCTTCTGTAATGTCGGGACAAGTAAATGGTTTATACACAAAAATTAAATCTATAGCACCTCAAGCATTATTTACTCATTGCTATGCACATGTATTTAATTTAGTTTTAAGTAATGCTTGCAGTTCAATTCATCAGATTAAAGTATTTTTCTCAACTTTATATTAGAAATCGTGTCCATCGTGATTATAATAAAATTAAGAAAAATCGCAGGATAGTGGACAAAATATTGGATTATTATCCCATAATTTTTATCCAAGAGTTGTCAACCTATCACAACATAAATTCAATGAACGTCAAATAAAACTGTTAGAAACAGGTCTCAAATATAATCCCCAAGTTAACATAAATAAAGAAAAGAAATGCTAGCCATTAATTGTGAAATGATCATTAACTCCTTAGACATAAATAATAAAAACCTTGTAAAGTCAGAATTTAGCAACGCCATCACAAAATCTCAAGTAAAAACTAAACTTAATTATTCGGAAATAAAATTAATAAAAGAGGTCAAATCAACACTTTCAAACAACAATTAAATTTTAACAAAAGCGGATTAAGGAAACACGGTTACTATCCTCCCCAAGAAAGATTATATCTCAAAAACAATGGAACTCATTGACCGACTAACTGTTCACAAATTAATAAAGATCCTACCAACAATTTTCAAATTGAAATAAAGTCAATTCTAAAAGCATGCAAAGATATAATTCCAGAAAAGGATACGTATAAAATGATAACTATGTGTCCTAATCAGCCTACATTATATACACTCATAAAACTTCACAAAAAATTGAATCCAGGGAGATCGGTAGTTTCATATATTGATGCCCCAGCATATAAACTTTGTAAATTTTTAAATAAAGAGCTTCCTTTGTTAATTAATTTTAAATCAGAATATTCCATTAAAAATTCTTTAGAACTAATACAAAAAGTAAAGAACTATCAGTTACCACCTCAAACAAAATTAATTTCTTTTGATGTTAAAAGTTTGTTTACCTCAATACCAGTTACAGAAATAAAGGACATTCTCAATAATTTAATTAATACCTCGAATCTTAACAACGAAAAGAAAAATCAACTTAAAAAACTAATGTATGTTTGTCTAAAACAAAATTATTTTAAATTTGACAATAAATTTTATGTCCAAACCGATGGTCTCCCAATGGGTTCTCCGTTGTCCCCTCTATTAGCAGAAATATTTATGAACCATTGGAAAAAACTTTGTTTGGTTCGGGTAATGATGATGATGAGTTCCATATCCCCGAGAGGACGTTGGAGACTACTTCTTTCCATTTAACCCTGTCCTGGACAGTACGGATGAGTCTATTAAAGTTTAATCCCGTCCATTCTGTGATGTTATCTAACCACGATATTCTTTTTCTACCTCTGGGTCTTTTCTGTTCTAATTTGGCCATTAGTATCACTTGCTGGAGGTTATATTTTTGTGACCGCATTATATGACCAAAGTATGAACACTGTCTCTTTTTGACAACTTTTATTAAACTTTTCTGTTCTTGCATTATTTTCATCACTTTATCATTAGTCACATAATCCGTCCATTTAATATTTAACATTCTCCGATAACACCACATTTCAAACGCGTTTAACTTTTTAATCACCTCATCTTTTAATGTCCAAGTTTCACAGTAGCGTTGGGCGAATACGAGATGTTTTTACAATCGAAACAATCGCAATCGTTCATAATAACAATCGAGTCCACAATCGACTCGGAGTTTGATTTTACAATCGAAATGTTCGATTGCTCAAGTCGATTATTTGCCAGCGAATGAGAATACATATAATCGCGATTCAAGGTTATATGCTGGTCGAATGAAGTCTGACGTTTACGCTACTCGTTCATCGTTGATTCACTGTTCACAACTGTTCAGTCGGTCTGAGAGCATTCGATTACTGCACAATCGACCATCTATTGACTCGACCACAGTTGTTGAGTGATGAACGATTATATATTATGTGGCTCTCGACAGTGTACGTCGTCTGTACGATTCAGTACTATGCGACTAGGTCGCGGTAAACTATGAAACAACAACAATCGAGTCCAAGTGAAACCATCGAGAGTCATCGAGATGTTTGAACAATCGAGACAATCGACTAAAATATCTCGTAATCGCCCATCACTATATTTCACAGGCATATAGTAATATGGACCACACATACGATTTTAAAAATCGCACTCTTAGTTTTTTATTTATTTTATTGTTGCACAGTAGCTTTTTAAGATCGTAAAACGCTGTTTTTGCTTGGCCTATTTTTGATTTCATTTCTAATGTTAATGTTGTCACTGTTGAAATTTACACCAAGATATTTATACGTGTTCACTTGTTTAATTGAAGTTGTGCTCTTATATTTTATATTCATTTTATTAATTATTTTTTTTCTTGTACATATCATCACTACTGTTTTGTTCGTATTTATTTTCAACCCCGCATCTTCACTATATTTTACAACACTGTTTAACAGTTTTTGCAGATCCTCCTCTGTTTCAGAGATTAAAACTGTATCATCTGCGTATTTTAAATTATTGATGATTTGTCCATTTACTTTTATACCTTCGGTTGAATTCTCTAGTGCTTCGTTCATAATTTGTTCACTATACAAATTATACAGTAGTGGTGATAATACACAGCCTTGTCTAATTCCTTTTTTTACTGATACCCACCTAGTTTTTCCAGATTTTGTTTTCACAGCTGCTTCTTGATTTTCATATATATTTTTGATTATATTTATCAACTTCCTATCTATTCCTACATTATACATGTTCTCTATTAGTATGTCATGTTTCAAGTTATCAAAAGCTTTCTGGTAGTCAATGAAGCACACATATATATCTTAGTGATGGGCGATAACGAGATATTTTAGTCGATTGTCTCGATTGTTCAAACATCTCGATGACTCTCGATGGTTTCACTTGGACTCGATTGTTGTTGTTTCATAGTTCACCGCGAACTAGTCGCATAGTACTGAATCGTACAGACGATGTACACTGTCGAGAGCCACATAATATATAATCGTTCATCACTCAACAACTGTGGTCGAGTCGATGGATGGTCGATTGTGCAGTAATCGAGTGCGACTGAACAGTGAATCAACGATGAACGAGTAGCGTTAACGTCAGACTTCAATCGACTAGCATATAACCTTGAATTGCGATTATATTGTAACAAAACTCGTTGGTAACTTTGGTAAATATTTTTATTTATCTATTGTGAATTGTGAATTGTATTTTAAAGACCACCAACAGCTAAGGTTATTTGGGCCTAGCACCAATTCATATTTTCAATTCATTATTTATTTTTTTTTTAATAATAAATTGAAAATCCAATTGACACTTTTACCAGCTCTCGGGCTAGAACTCGGGAACTGGGGACTTGTAATAGAGGAACCATAGCAACGCCATGTAAACAATTATTTATCTATTCTTTCACAACAGTGACAACCGTTTACATGCTTTGGACAATTATTGTTCCTCACTTTATTCACTGTTCGCTTTTTGTCTATTTTTCCGTTGGTCAGTTTTGCTTGACCGTTGGTCAATTTTTGTTGACCAACACTTCGTTATTACTTGACCACTGCTTGACCACTATGTGTCCACCATATGTCTGTGGCACGTATATTGTTCACTGGGTCCACTATATGTCTGTGGTGGTAGTATTTATTTGCCACCTGCAGATATCTTCCACACTGTCTGTCACTTTGCACCAGAAGATTATCTGCACTTAATCACTCGAAGATCTCGTCTGTCACTTTCAAATATCTTCCACACTGTTTGTCACTTGGTACTGGAAGATTATTTGCACTAGGTCACTCGAAGAACTTTTAACTCGCTGGTGGTCTATTTATTTCTTGTCGCACTTTTCACGTCTGCTCTCGTTGAGAATGTATACGTGACTCTCTGGTGTTTCATACTTGCTCTTGCCTATATGAACTTTCCTGGTCATTTTATATCCATGGTGGCGGGTTTTCTTATTGTTGTCAACCAGAATATTTCTTCGCGCTCAAGGCTGCGTGATCCATGTTAAGCCAACGAATCATGGCTGCAACCAGCCTGCTTAGATTCGTTACATTGCCTCCCTCTTAGACCTGTCCTGTCCCAGGACAGATTACAAGCACGAAAGAAGGGGTCATGTCGATAGTGGCATCTCTCGCCTCGGCTGCATGTTCCTCTTGGGTAGAAATAGCAGTCTACACTCTTCTGTTGGCTCATGTGCGTTTTCAGCCCGAAACTGCATACCAGGATGTTCACTTCAGTATCTTGAAAGATTACTTCTAGCATGTTTCGTACGACTCTCCAATCCAAACGATCGAGCCCACAGCCCAGCTTAGGGACCGCTAATTTCTTGACACCGTCATGAAGTAGGTTGGCCTTTAACTCCATTAGGGTGTTCCACAGATCCACGTATGTAGGTTTCTGGTAGACCAATCGTTTCGTCACCAAATAGTAGATAGGGCGGCACTGTTCTAGCAGCCGTAGTACCCTACCGACCGCAGGGACTTGTCTCCATAGTTCCTCTTGGCAACCAAATCGTCGTCGGAACTCACCCGCAATCCCTCTGGACATGCGCAGGTCCGCAGAGACACAGTGAGCGAGTGAGTAGCTGTCGGGGACACCAAAAAGGTCCTGTCGTTCTTCCTTGGTTACACCAAAACGGGCCTTTCTGGTCCCAGAGAAGTCGGCCATGAAATTTTCAAACTTCTGTCGGTCGTCCTTGATCGTTGTTTGCCCGACGATTCTTCTGGCCTGGTGGTCTGGCTCAGCCGTCATGGCATAGTATCCTTCGTAAGGCGCTAGTCGATTGGAATGCACTACTCTTGGTTTCCCTTGTGGTAACTTCCGCACACGATAGACGACATCGTTTATTCGCTTCATTACTTGATATGGGCCTTTCCAATCTTGTTGTAGCTTTGGCGACAGGCCACGTCGTCTCCGTGGATCATACAACCAGACCAAATCTTCTGCTTGAAATCCACCATCTTGCGCTCGCACGTCGTACCGACTCTTCATTCGATCACTGGCCAGTTGGCTGTTCTTGCGGACCCGTTGATGTATATCGTCCAGCTTCTGTTTCAGTTTTGCGGCGTAGCTGTCTCCTACGACTTCTTCTTCCACAGGTGGTCGTCCAAACTCTAAGTCGCAAGGCAGTCGCAGTTCACGTCCAAGCATCACGCTGGCCGGTGTTTGATCGGTAGTCTCGTGAACTGACGCGCGATAAGCCATCAGAAACAGATGCAAGTACCGGTCCCAGTCTCGTTGGTGATCAGAAACAACTTTAGCTAGGTACTTTCCCATCGTCCTATTCATGCGTTCCACCATTCCATCAGACTGTGGGTGCAGCGGCGTAGTTCGTGTTTTGCGAATTCCAAGCAACCGGCACACGTCACCGAAGAGGGCGGATTCAAAGTTTCGGCCCTGATCTGAATGCAGTTCCATTGGCACTCCAAACCGACTGAAGAATTCTTTGACAAGCACCTCTGCCACAGTCGTCGCTTCTTGGTTCGGGAGCGCATATGCTTCCACCCATTTAGAGAAGTAGTCCATCGCCACCAGGATGTATTTATTTCCATCGTCGCTCTCGGGGAATGGTCCGGCTACGTCTATTGCCACTCTCTCCATTGGACTCCCCACGTTGTATTGCCTCATGGGTGCTCTCCTCTTTCCCAAGGGTCCATTTCCGGCGGCACACAATCGACATTTGCGGCACCATTCTTTGACGTCCTCTTTGCAGTTGACCCAATAGAACCTCTCTCGGACTTTTTCCAGGGTCTTCTTCACGCCGAAATGGCCTCCCGAGGCCCCATCGTGAAGTTGTCGCAGCACATCCGGCACTCGGCTTCTCGGTATCACCAATTGAGACCTTACGCTCGTGCCGTCTTCATTTTCCAGTCTTCTCTTCAAGAGACCGTCCTCCACCTCCAGCGAGTTCAATTGGGCCCAATATGCCTTCAGCACTCTACTGGACGAACTGACGGCCTCCCAGGCTGGTCTTCTCACGTTCCGTTTCCACTCTAGCACTATCTTCAGTTCCGGATCCGCTTCTTGTTCCCGCCTAACTTCATTGGGCAACCACTCGTCGTTTACCAGGGTGGTTCTTGAAATGCAGCAAGTCTTCACTTCTTGGCGAGAACAATGTTGACAATTTTCTGGACACGGTCTTCTTGAGAGGGCATCGGCATTCCGGTGGATGGTGCCCGCTCGATGTTCGGTGTCGAAGTCGTATCCCTGCAACCGCTCGATCCATCTGGCAACCTGTCCCTCGGGGTTTTTAAATTGCAGGAGCCACTTCAACGCAGCATGATCTGTTCTCAACAAGAATCTTCGGCCATATAAATACTTGTGGAAGTGTTCTACTGACTTGACTACTGCCAGCAACTCTTTCCTAGTTACGCAATAATTTCTTTCAGCCTTTGACAGGACTTTGCTGAAATAGCCAATGACTTTCTCGTGCCCGTCTTGAATCTGGGACAGCACACTACCAATAGCCAGATTACTTGCGTCGGTATCCAGTATGAACTTCTCTTCTGTGCGTGGATAGCTCAGTATCGGTGCCGTTACCAGAGCGCGTTGCAGGTGTCGGAAAGCTTCTTCGCACTCGTTGTTCCAGACGTATTCCCGTCCATCTTCAGTCAATCTTGTCAAGGGCTTTGCAATGTTCGCAAAGCCAGGGACGAAACGTCGGTAGTACGTGCATAGTCCAAGAAAGCTCCGAACTTGGTGCTTGTCTTTCGGTGTTGGCCACTCTTGCACGGCTTTAATCTTCTCAGGGTCGGCTTCCACTCCTTCTCGAGACACAACATGTCCAAGATATTTCACTTTCGTCCGGAATATGTGGCACTTCTTCGGACTCAACTTCAGGTTGGCTCCACGTAGTCTTCGGAACACCTCTTCCAAGTTCTTTAGGTGTTCTCCGAACGTGCGACCAACCACAATCACATCGTCGAGGTATACCAAACAGGTCTTCCATGACAGACCCCTCAAAATGGTCTCCATCAGGCGCTCAAAGGTAGCCGGTGCGTTACACAACCCGAAGGGCATGACCGTGAATTGCCATAACCCTGTGCCGATTGTGAACGCTGTCTTCTCGCGGTCTTTAGGGTCCATTTCGACCTGCCAGTAGCCGCTCTTCAGATCTAAGGTCGAGAACCACTGAGATCCTGACAACGTATCTAGTGTGTCATCGATACGGGGAAGTGGGTAGCTGTCTTTCTTGGTCACGTCGTTAAGGCGCCGATAGTCCACACAAAATCGGGTTGAGCCGTCCTTCTTGCCGACCAGAACCACCGGTGATGCCCATGGGCTGCTTGATGGCTCTATGACTCCCTGCTTCTCCATGTCCGTGACGATCGTCTCAGCTTCATCTCGTCTCGTCAATGGAAGACGTCTCGGTCGTTGTCGTATCGGCCTGGCATCTCCCGTGTCAATTTTATGACGTACCACATCGGTTCGCCCTTGTTGCTCATCGTCGAGTGCGAAAACGTCCGAATAGCTGTGGATTAATCTTCGCACTTCTCTTGACTGTGCAATGTCAAGGTTCTCACACGAGCCGATAATCATGGTCGCCAATTTTTCAATGTTTCTTGCGACGGTTGGCCGTGGTACGTCCTCTACACATCTGGAAATTCGGGAGGCTTGCACACACTGTCCCAGCAGGGTGTTCTTCTTCAGGGTCACCGGTGTCGAGTTAACGTTCATAATTCTCACCGGTACCGTCTCTCCAACCCTGACTAGTGTTTTTCCCACTAGCACGCCGTTACGAACCGACTTGTCGTAGACAGGTTCAACTACTCGCACACTTCCTGCCCGAAGATCTCCATCCAGACCGGCTCGTATCATCATATCGCTTCGTTCTGGCAGTGTGACGTCTTCCTGGAGCCAGACTCTGGCCACCGAGTCCTCCCCGGGATGTAGGGGAAGTTCCTCGTCACCAACTCTCAGGACACCTTCTTTCAGGTCTAGTGCAAAACCAAATTTCCGCAGGAGATCCATACCTAGGATGAAATCGTCGGAGATGTCAGCCACCAGTACTTCATGGTCGAGCTTCTGGTTTCCAATGCCGATAGTCATCGTCGTCGATCCATGCGTCGAGATCCTGTCACCGGTCGCTGTCTTGAGCATAACTGTCGCTGGCAATAGCCTCGTGGCTTTGTGTACAACACCAGGACGTATAATTGATTTCATCGCACCTGTGTCCACCAGTAACTGGATGGTCTGGCCAGCGACGTTCCCATCGACGAATATGCTGGCCGCGCGGTCTTGAGGTGACACGGCATGGATAGTAATCTCCGGAGCATACTTTCTCCAGGTCGACGTTCGCTCCTTCTCGTCAACCTTCTTTAGTTTTCCGGCTTCTGTTTTTCACCGGTTTTCGGGCAGTTGCGCCGTATGTGGCCTCGTTCACCGCAGTTCCAACAACGGGGTCGCCACGGTTCTTGGGGATTCTTTTGGCGGCCGGTCTCCCGGAGAATTCTTCGCACCAACTCTGTCATGCGATCTTCGGAGCTCTCGGTTTCTTCCGCCACAGTCCGGACACGTTCGTGACCTCGTGATGCTTGCTTGGCGGCTTCAAATTCCATGGCATGAGCAAGCGCGTCATCTATGGTCTTCGATCGCGCCAGCCTCAAGCCCTGCTGAGTTTCGCCGTCTCGTAAACCATCAATGAATGTTTGTACCGCCAATTGCTCTAGGAACGACTCAGGTGCTGTCGGATACGCCAATCGTATTAAGCGCGCAACATCGGTTTGGAACTGTTGAAGCGTTTCTCCGTTCTTCTGGTTACGGTTCCTCAGCTGTGCGTGGTATACTTGCTGGAGGTGAGCATCACCGTACCGTAACTCCAATCGGGAGACCAACAGGTGGTAGTCGTTTTGTTGACTTGCTGGGATTGCCTGCAGAATGTTTAAGGCATCCCCGCGCAAGGCTACCACCAGAGAGATGACTTTGTCGCTCTCAGACCATCCGTTGGCTCTTGCAGCCGCCTCAAATTGTTTGTAGTAGGACGACCAGGCCACGTTTCCGTCAAACGTCGGAGGTTTGACTCTCATGCTGGAGGTGGTTGTCTCTCTCTCTATCTCGGTTGCACTTGACTTCAACAACCGGAACAGAACGTCTTCCTTCTAGCATTTCCATTCGTTCTTCTAGGGTGTCGAGTCGTCCATCGAGCACCCCCATCTTTTCTTCTATTATACTAGAATTTCCGCACACCGTTTCTAGTATTGTCTCTTCCATCTTTCTGGTATTTTCTTCTTGCTTTTTGGCGTTTTCTTCTTGCTTTTCTTCCATCCTTCTGGTATTTTCTTCTTGCTTTTTGGCGTTTTCTTCTTGCTTTTTGGCGTTTTCTTCTTGCTTTTCTTCCATCCTCTGCATCATTGTCATCATCAGCGTGAGTGCATTATCATCGACTCCGCTGTCCGACACAGCGAACAGAAAGCTTTCTGGGTCTTCGTCCTCCGCCACTAGCGCCTCTCTGAGCCGCTTTCGCAATACATCGTTCGTTCCTGATGTTTCCATGCTTCTTTTCTCAAGCTCGCGTTTGAGGTCCGCCTTTACCAAATCCTTCAACAGTTTTGTCGTCATCGTTAAACCCCGCACCTGACACCAGTGTAACAAAACTCGTTGGTAACTTTGGTAAATATTTTTATTTATCTATTCTTTCACAACAGTGACAACCGTTTACATGCTTTGGACAATTATTGTTCCTCACTTTATTCACTGTTCGCTTTTTGTCTATTTTTCCGTTGGTCAGTTTTGCTTGACCGTTGGTCAATTTTTGTTGACCAACACTTCGTTATTACTTGACCACTGCTTGACCACTATGTGTCCACCATATGTCTGTGGCACGTATATTGTTCACTGGGTCCACTATATGTCTGTGGTGGTAGTATTTATTTGCCACCTGCAGATATCTTCCACACTGTCTGTCACTTTGCACCAGAAGATTATCTGCACTTAATCACTCGAAGATCTCGTCTGTCACTTTCAAATATCTTCCACACTGTTTGTCACTTGGTACTGGAAGATTATTTGCACTAGGTCACTCGAAGAACTTTTAACTCGCTGGTGGTCTATTTATTTCTTGTCGCACTTTTCACGTCTGCTCTCGTTGAGAATGTATACGTGACTCTCTGGTGTTTCATACTTGCTCTTGCCTATATGAACTTTCCTGGTCATTTTATATCCATGGTGGCGGGTTTTCTTATTGTTGTCAACCAGAATATTTCTTCGCGCTCAAGGCTGCGTGATCCATGTTAAGCCAACGAATCATGGCTGCAACCAGCCTGCTTAGATTCGTTACAATATATTGTATTCTCATTCGCTGGCAAATAATCGACTTGAACAATCGAACATTTCGATTGTAAAATCAAACTCCGAGTCGATTGTGGACTCGATTGTTATTATGAACGATTGCAATTGTTTCGATTGTAAAAACATCTTACAAGTTTTATCATTAATACTCCCAGTTCTTTTCTCTCTTCTCTGATCTTCTTAGAAAAGTCTTCTTTTGATAATTATTTCAGGGTTTCTTATCCATTTTTTATTTTTTATAATTTCTCTTTTTAGCCTCCATGGTACAAGACAAAAGTATTGGTCTAGGTTGTTCCTGTCTTTTCCCCATTATCGCCACGTAGTTAATGTCCACTTCGGAGATTTTCAATCTTAATTCCGTTGATATCATTTCTTTAATAAGATTCTCAAGTTCATATACATTTTGTTCAGTTTCGTCTATTCCCAATATAACAATATTATTCTTTCTATTCTTATCCTCTAGCTCACCTATTTTTTTTTACTTGTTCTGCTATTTTTCGTTTAGACATTTATTTTCTTCTTTTAATTCCTTTATCTCTTGGCCAGTTTGTTGCATCATCTCTTTCATTTGGTTTAGTAGCTTCGCTTCCATTTTATCTACTTTGGAGTTCAGATCCTTTAAATATTGTATTATTTCATCTAATTTCGAGTTTTCTTCACCCATTGTATTATATTTGAACTCTTTTTTTATTGGTATTAAATGTCTATTAATTATGTTGACAATTGTCAATTAATGTTGTTATAATATGTTACGGCGATGTTTTGTTTCACCTCAAACCTCCAACCGATCTTCGTCTCGCAACAGATCTTACTGATAAATAATTAAAATAATTCGCACATTTTACAATTTAAAATCAACGAAAACATTTCACTAATTTTACGTGATATATCGACTTTTATTTACCCGAACGGTGGCACACTCTATTTATGATAGTTACTTAAAAGTACTTTTATATCATCAAAGCACAACCCTAATTGTGTCAGCATTCAATTTTGCAGAAACTTCAAGCTACTTTATGTATTTTAAATGCAATATTAATTATTTAGATAGCCTGATGACAATTTTTTTACAAGCAAATTATGACACTAGCGGCACATACACATTCGGGTAACAATTTATTAAAAAACGTTTTTTTTTCTGGGCCAGATATGTGAATGACGTATTTTGTATCTGGTTAGGTACCAATAGACAATTACAAGGCTTCTTAAAACATATTAATTCGCTAAATAGCAAAATACAATTTACTATAGAGGAAGAAATAAACAAATCAATTAACTTCTTAGACTTAACAATAAAAAAGACCAACAACTCGTTAGAATTTAGCATTTTCCGGAAACCTACATCAACAGATTCTATCATCCCAGCAAATTCTAACCAGTCAAATAACATAAAATTAAGTGTATTTAATAGCCATATCCACAGATTATGCAGTATTCCATTATCTACAGACAATTTTAATAAAGAATTAAACATAATCAAACAAATCGCTAATAATAATGGTTACCCCTCCAGTTTAATTGACAATCTGCTTTTTAAGAAGAAAAAATTAATAAATTTTATCCACCACAACATGAGACAGAATTAATATATAAATCAATTAATTATATCCCTAACATTAGTAGTAATATAGGTAATAAACTTAAAAAATATGGGATAAAAACTGTTTGTTCAAATAAAATTAAGTTAGGTAAAATACTTTTTAATAATAAAGAAAAACGGGACAAATCAGAAAATAGTGGCATCTATGAAATTCGTTGATCGGATTGTGACGCCATATACATAGGACAGACAGGACGCTCATTCAAATTAAGAATGAAAGAACATGCAAAGGCAATAGGAACACTAAGTCACAACACCGGTTTTACGACCCATTGCATAGATAATAACCATAATTTTAATCAGGATAATTTTAAACCGTTACATATCTCTAAGAAAGGTATAAAACTCACCTTATTAGAAAATGTTGAAACCCAAAAAGCCATTAGTAGAAATAAAAATATAACAAATGACTAGGTAGATTTTAATCTTTCACCCCTACTACAAAGTATTTGCAGTTAGATCTATGGTTAACGTAGTCATTCAAAGTAAAAGATAATTTTTCCGTATATATCTCTTTACAAATTATTTTCTGAAAAATTTAGTACATGTCTACTCCTTGAAGATGGACTTTGGTCCGAAACAATTTCTGTAGAATTTTCAAGTGATCTAAATATTTGTTAAAAAAAATTATATAAAGTTGTTAACTAAATGACGTTTTTTTCTAAGTTCACCCCTTAATTCATCCCCTTAATTTTAGTTATATTGTTTGTAAATGTTTTCCTTAAGTAAGTAATATGTATAAGGCCCCCAGGGGGAACATTGGAATGTCGTTGTTTATCGCAATTGCATTACAATGTTCTTTGGGAATTGGCGAACCCAGGGAAACCCGAGCACGCACCAGTCGGTTGTGTACCCGGCTGGGTGATTCATTTAGGGACTATTATGAAGGAAGGACAGTCGCAACTTTTTTCTTCTTCGGTTCTCTCTTCTTTTTGTTGTTGTTAGCGGTCTTGTCCCTCCGTTATGGGTACACTTTTGTTGCTGTCCTTTGTTTGTAGTAGTCCCTAATAGTACACCTGCGTGTTTGCCGTGCGCGGTGACCCGTAAGGCGGAAAAGAGGATCCTGGCAGTTGAGGTTAGCCTTGGTGCGCCAACACACTGCTTTGGCCTCCGCTTCGCTGTAAACGGGCGGCTAGACCTAACCCAGTCTAGTCAATCGGCTAACGTCGTGGATATTTAGTATTTCGGCGGGGTGAGCCAGTATCTTTGGATGGAGTGGCGCCGTCTCTTGAGCTGACTATATCAACGTGTAGCCCTGGCGCTCTGTACCGGTTTGCGGTCATCGTCCCCTTGTTGGGCTCCGTGGTGGGTGGGGAGCACGTTTGATGAATATAATACAATTATTATGGAAAATTTTCCCCCTTTAAACAGCCCTCCCTCTAAGAGAGGGCGTAAAGATGAAAATTTGAACTTATTATTTGGTAATGACTTGGCAAATGTTACTCCATGTAACAAATACTTGTTAATGAATAAAATAACTGGAAATTTCAACGGTGACAGTCCTTTTTATATTAATAAACATCTTGATGGCTTGTTTGGAATTTTTCCAAGTGTAAAAAAGTTGCGTGATGGGTCTTTATTAATCGAAACATCTTCGCAGCATCAAGCTGAAAAGGTAATGGCATGTAAAAATATAAAAGGTGTGGATATGTGCACAGACGTACCAGTCAAAGTGGAACTACATAAGCAGCTTAATTTCTCGAAAGGCATAATTTATTGTTTCGATCTTCTTAATTGTACAGTTGAAACAATAAAAGAGGAACTCAAAGATCAAGGTGTTACAGACGTATATAGGATTCACGCACGTAGAGATGGTCAATTAGTACCTACACCGTCTCATATTCTTACGTTCTGTACACCGCAGCCTCCGCCATCAATAAAAGCAGCATTCTATTCTTTGAAAGTACGTCAATATATACCATCTCCCTTGCGCTGTTACAAATGTCAAAAGTTTGGACATTCGCAGAATAACTGTAGCTTTCCCAGTCTCTGTGAGAATTGCGGCCAACCTTTGCATGAGGATATTCCGTGCAAAAGGGTGTCGCATTGCGTTAATTGCAACGGAATCCACTCTGCAAGATCTAGAGAATGTCCACAATACAAAGTGGAGTTCAAGATCCAAGAAATAAGAACCACCGAAAAAATTTCTTTTGCAGAGGCCAAGCGCAAATATCGTGAATCTGTCCCTTCTTTTACACGTTCCTTTGCAACCATTGCTGCCGTTCCTGTCATCAAAGTAGACATGTCAACACAGACATGTGACATGTCTACACAAACCGAAATTTCCAGTTCCAAAGTTGTTACCAAAAAACAAAGCAAAAGCAAAATAAGTCCAGATAGTAGATCACGATCGCCAGTTAAAAAGGCGAAATCACCTGTCAAATCTCTTGTTGAAAAGAGTCAAGAAACTCCGGTCAAGAAAACTAAGATTATCTTGAACCGGGATAATAGTCATAAAATGACTATTACACGTACTCGCGTCGACCATAGCAGCAGTGCAGACTCTGCTATGGACGAAAATATTAGCAGACCTCCCCATCATCGGTCTGATGCAGCGAGGAAAAAAACGAGGTAGCTCCTTTTTTACTAATTATCACATTCAATTTCTTACAGTGGAACATGAACG
Organism: Mongoloraphidia duomilia; assembly: GCA_039654895.1. Lineage (NCBI taxonomy): Eukaryota > Metazoa > Arthropoda > Insecta > Raphidioptera > Raphidiidae > Mongoloraphidia > Mongoloraphidia duomilia. The sequence continues at coordinate 29,190,656 of CM077525.1, read as the reverse complement.
GTTTTTATATTCATTTCAGTGAATTAAAACTCCTCCTTAACGACCATAATGCTACTGCTATTAGTTTACAGGAAACACATTTGAAAGATACAAACACTCCGGTTCTTCGTGGTTTTACGATTTATCGTAAAGATAAACCATTCGTTGAACGTGCCAGTGGCGGAGTGGCAGTTTTAGTCCGAAATAATGTGTTTTCCGAAAATGTCCCATTACAATCTGACTTACAGGTCATCGCTGTCAGGCTTTATGCGCCGAATCCGGTAACTTTGTGTTCAATATACATTCCTCCATTAGAACAACCGACACTTACAACCATTACATCTATTATAGACCAACTTCCACGCCCCTTTATCATCATGGGGGATTTTAATGCCCACAATCCCACTTGGGGTTCTAATCATGTGGATGCTCGTGGAAGGCTAATGGAGACGTTGATTCTAAATGAAAACTTGGTCGTATTGAACACAGGTTCCAATACACATTTCTCGGCTGCAAATGGGACATTTTCAGCTATCGATCTTACTCTCTGCTCTTCTTCTATCGCCCCATCCTGTGAATGGGAAGTAAATGCCGATCTTTGTAGCAGTGACCATTTTCCTATTATTTGTCGGCTTCTTTCATTCCATGTGGATGAAAGACGCTCTCCTAAGTGGATAATAAAAGAAGCCAATTGGTCACACTTTCAAGAAGTGCTAAATGTCGGCGAAATGAACTTTGGCAATGTCGATGCTGCTGTGGAGCATTTCACGGATGCGGTCATCGAGGCGGCTTTAGCTGCAGTCCCACGCACGTCAACGACACCGCGACGTGTGCCCGTTCCTTGGTGGAATGAGGCTTGTCGGGATGCCATCCGTGAACGTCGTAAAGCTCTCCGTCGCTTTAAAAATAATATGACGGATGAAAATCGTATTATTTTCATGCAAAAGCGTTCCATTGCCAGACGTATCATAGCAGAGAGTAAGAAGCAGTCATGGAGTGAGTTTGTTTCCACTGTAAGAAGTTGTACTCCCGCTCGCGAGGTGTGGGAGCTAATTCGGAGGATCTCTGGCAAACAGAGTTTCAATTATATTTCTGGATTGGTAATGGGAAATGGCATAATTACGTCGCCTGATGAAGTCGCTGATCACATGGGTTCATGCTATGCAAAAGTTTCGAGTTCCGCAAACTATCTAGAAAGTTTTTCTGCTCAGAAAAATCAAGCAGAACAAGTTGTATTGAACTTTTCCTCACTAAATGAGGAGAACTACAACGCACCTTTCTCCTCGTGGGAACTACAGTCGAGTTTGCATGATTGCCATGATACTTCTCCAGGATCTGACGATATCCATTACCAGTTTTTGAAAAAGCTACCTCCCTCCGGATCTATATTCCTTCTCAAGATGTATAATTTAATATGGTACACCAATACGTTTCCTACCGCTTGGTGTAATTCTATTGTAGTGCCGTTGTTGAAGCCCGGTAAAGACCGAAAACAAGCATCAAGTTATCGTCCTGTTTCACTGACTAGTTGTTTGTCAAAACTTCTCGAACGTATGATCAACCGACGACTGGTTTGGATTCTTGAATCCAGACATTTGATCACGAATGCTCAGTGTGGCTTTCGTAAGCACCGTTCGACGATGGATCATCTAGTCAGGTTAGAGTCCGCCATCCAGGACGCTTTTATTAACAAACAACACTTGATAGCGGTCTTTTTTGACCTTGAAAAGGCTTACGACACTACATGGCGGTATGGAATACTCCGAACACTACATAATTGGGGTATCAGAGGACATCTTGGGAATTTTATAAATAATTTTTTATTAGAGCGTTACTTCCAAGTCCGTATCGGCAACACTTTGTCTAGTGTCTTTGCACAGGAGAATGGTGTTCCACAGGGTTCGGTTCTTAGTGTCACCTTATTTTCTATCGCTATTAATGGCATAATTGACAGCATTCCATCGTCTGTAGAGTCAACGCTCTACGTTGACGACTTGGCGATCTACTGCTCGTCAAAGTACATTCGTACTGCACAACGTCACCTGCAGTTGGCCATTAATAGCATCCAGAACTGGACAACTAACAATGGGTTTAAATTCTCCGTTGAGAAAACCCAGTGTGTGCACTTTTGCCGCATTCGTAGTTGTTATCAGGAACCATTCTTATATCTTTATAATACGCTCATATCTGTGCAAGATACTGCCCGATTTTTAGGACTCACTTTTGACCGGTCGTTAAATTGGAAGGCTCATTTTAATATTTTAAAGAGGAAGTCGACGTCTTCCCTTAATATTTTAAAAATTTTATCCAGTACCACGTGGGGTGCAGACCGTACGGTTTTGCTGCGAATTTATCGTGCAGTCGTACGGTCTAAATTGGATTACGGTAGCATCGTGTACGACTCAGCGCGTGAGTCGTACATCAGGACGTTAAACGCTGTTCATCACGCCGGAATCCGATTGTCAACCGGAGCGTTTCGATCGAGTCCTGTTGTTAGCATTGCCGCTGAATGCGGAGAGCCTCCACTGAACATCCGGCGGAAACACAATATGCTATCCTACGTCTCTAAGCTCCGTAGTCAACCTGATCACCCAACTTACAGTTGCGTATTTCAACCTCGTTTTTCTTCTCTGTATAGACGGAGAAAAAATGCAACACGTCCTCTCGGTATCAGGTTGACCCTTCTTCTAGATGAACTTCCGTTGGCGCTTCCTAGAACTCTTAAAGTCGGCCGTAATTCTGTGCCCCCGTGGCTAATTCCTCAGCCCGTCATCGACATGTCACTTTCCATTCATCCTCGAAATTCAACAACTCCAGAGCTCTATCGCCAGCTTTTTCTGGCGTGGCTGGATCAGAATCGAGACTATCGTTCCGTTTACACGGATGGTTCGAAGTCTCTCGACCGAGTTGGTTGCGCATTCGTCACCGATAACGCCAGTGTTGGATATAAGTTGTCTCAAGAGTGCAGTATTTTTACTGCAGAGTTATATGCAATCTTGCAGGCCTTGAGACATGTGCACGGTCCGCACAAATATGTTATTTGCAGCGACTCTTTGAGTGCTCTACAGGCATTGCAGCGTTCCTTCCCCAGCCATCCTCTGATTTGTTTGATGCAGGACAAATTGTACACTTTGAAAAGAGGTGGAACCACTGTGCGGTTTTGCTGGGTTCCCGGCCACATGGGAATCGCTGGCAATGAATTAGCTGACACTGCGGCTAAAGACGCTGCAAATAACGGCCAGAGCGTGTTTTGCGTTATCGGTGACGACCTCAAGAGCGTTCTGATTTCAGCCGTTCAGCAGCTCTGGAAAGATGAATGGAGTGCTGTCGATGAAAACAAATTAAAATTTATAAAATCTACAGTTGACCCATGGTTCACATCTTGCCGTCCCTCCAGGTGGGAGGAAGTGGTCCTTACACGGCTGCGCATCGG
>CM077525.1:28981275-29187144 GCA_039654895.1 Mongoloraphidia duomilia | reverse complement strand
AAACAAATTAAAATTTATAAAATCTACAGTTGACCCATGGTTCACATCTTGCCGTCCCTCCAGGTGGGAGGAAGTGGTCCTTACACGGCTGCGCATCGGTCACTGTAGATTGACACATGGTTTTTTGATGGCTCGTGAGGATCCGCCCCTCTGTGAGACGTGTGACACTCGTGTCACCGTTTCGCATATTTTAATAGAGTGTGTCCAGTTTAGGGACACACGACAGCAGGTCGGATTGTCAGGTGATCTGTCGGTTGTTTTAGGAAATGATCCTGACAATGTCGATCTGCTGTTTCGATTTTTAAAAGAAACCGGTCTTGAACGGTTTATTTGATTTTATTTATTTGTATACATTTAGGCCCATTTACAGCCTAAATGGTTTTTTCTTTATATCACTACATTATTTTATATGACACATTGTATTTGTACCTATTATGGTTTTATTTTGTTGTGTGTCAACTTTTGAAATTGTATTGATTTTGCTTTGGTTTTATTGTTTTTGCGTTTCTTTTGTTTACTTTTTTATTTTTAGACGCTAATGACCTCTGTTGTCGAGCGTCTATAATCTACAATTCAATTCAATTCAATATGTATAAGTTTGTTCTTGTTGAGATGGTCTAGGAATTCCGAAGACCATCTCAACTCTGTCCATCCCAGAATTCAATTCACCGTGGAGACGTACAAGTCATAAAAACCCAAGAACACACGGTATATCGAAAACCAACAGATACCTAAATGCAGAATCCCATCACCACCCAACACAAATACCGGCAGTAGCAAACACTCTGATTTCCAGATCTCTGCGTCTCACAAACAACAACAAGAAAGCACGGGAACTAAAAAAGATTAGTGCTGCTCTACGACAAAACGGGTATAAGACACAGACAATCAAAAAAAGCAATAGAACAGCAAAAATGCCCAAGACAAAAATGAAAGGAGGACTTGGAAAGCAGACCGATAACCAACATGCCATATATAAAGGGAACTACTGACAGGATTGGACGAATTCTTCGCAAACATCAAATATCTACTGGAGTCAAGCCACACCAAACAATATGTACAACACTGAAAAACCCTAAAAAATCAAATTAGAAAACCAAGGTATGTACAGTGTAGCATGCGAATCCTGCAACAAAATCTATGTTGGACAAACCAACAGAAGAATCTCGGCCAGACTGGAAGAACATAAATTAGCAATTAGAAACAAACAAACAACATCCGCCCTATTCCAACACCAACTCCAAACAAACACGCTAATGACCTCAGTTGTCGGGCGTCTATAATTTACAATTTACCAACTCCAAACAGGACACAAAATCAACTTTGACACCTGCAAACAAATAGCGAACGTCGCAAATTGAAAAAATGGGGCAGCTGAACAAAAGAGACGACGCAGTGAGTTTATCCTGCACATGGAAAACTAATCAAACGCCACATCGAACCAATACAACAGACAGCAAGCGAACTACGTGAACGGACGGCAAACGAAGTACCAAAAATGACGGCAAACGAACTACCTGAATCTATGGATCAGAGGGCTAAGCCAACGTCAACCAATCAGCGCCACTACAACCTTCGACACAGGACTGTAAATACCAAACACGACCACCCAAACTTTTAGTCTACCACTCGTACATCAAAGTGAAAGCATTGATAATGCCAAGTGAGACCTTGGCGAAACGTCTGCAAGATTCCAATCGGAATTCAACAACGATCGGATGTATGTCCGGATCACCGATTCTTCATATTATTCCATCCGTGAAACACTACGCTCTCTGGACAAGCATAGCTTTTAATGAACATTGCCACATGGAAACTTCTAATAAAAAAATAATTCATATTTCTACATTATTTTGCCTATCATCACAAGAATTTGTATACCTATATGGATTTTAGTAATATTAATATATATTTATAAACTAAGACTGGACAATTACAATCCGCTATTATATAAAGTCATGAAAAAGACAATATAATTGTCGAAACGTCGACTGCTATGTAAGAAGAGTTTGTAATTAAATAAAAAAATTTGGACTAAGTCTTTTAGTACTTTATATGGTCCAATATATAATTCAGTTAATTAAAATGTTTATTATAGGTTTATTACACAATCCTGTAAGATTACTTTTAGATCCTAGGTTTAAAAAATGGGCATTCACTATTGAAAATTCATTAAAAACGGCAAAAGCAAAGATTTTAGATGAAATAATAGTTTTGATTAAGGTAGAATAGCAACAAAAAAGAGCAGTGCCAGTGACACCTGAAATTCCCAATGGGGGTTAATTTTTTGTGTGACGAGAACACCGAAGATTTAATTTGGGGAGATTTCGACAAATTTTCTAAAACCATAACAGCAGTAAGCGCTGAGGCACAAGCCAATATTGAACTCCGAACATACATGGAAGATGTATCTCTGGATAGAAAACAAAATCCGCTGGAATGGTGGAAAACAAAGGAACTGTTGTATCCCCATTTAAGCCAAAAAAATATTTAAGTATTATGTCCACGTCTGCACCGCTGAGAGGTTATTCTCGAAAGCTGGACAGTTGTTATCTGATAGGCGAAATAGGCTAAAGGGAAGAAGAAATGCAGTAACAAAATTAACGAAAATGACAGGAAGCATTTATTCAAAGAATATTATAGATTGGATCAAAATGGGAAGTAGAACTACAGAAAGAGAAATATCAAAGAGAAAAACCACAGGATCAGAATCAAAACGAATGTCCAGTTTTAAACATAACTTTTTTTTTAGAAAACAAAAAAATTAGGATCTGCAAAGTGTTTTATTCAAGTTCACTGAATATCTCTCAGCTCGTAGCGGTATCATACAACCAGATATGCGGGGAAAACTAAAAACGAAGTTGAAAATATCAGAAGATAATTTGTTATGAAACTATATTAGATCTTTTCCGGTCATAGAATCTCATTTAGTATTTAGAAGCGTCTTTAAACATAACCAAAATGTACAATCCGTACTTAGAATCATGTTGTGATAACGATATGGAGCCTGTTAAGGCAAGTTTATATCGTCATATATTTTGCACAAAATTCAATTTAAGTTTGCACAAACCAAAAAGCGATAGATGTCCCGTTTGCGAAAAAGAAAGAGTTGCAGAAAAAGAAAATATACAGATTCGAGAGAGTGAAAGGGCGCAGTATGTAAAGCATATTCAAGAAAAAAACAAAATGCGGGCTGATAGAGTTTTCGGAAGGGTAGAAAAAAAAAACGAAAGCATGCTGTAATCAAGTGCAAGGAAAATTACCATGAATTTATAAGGAAATAGGCTCTGAAGTAATCGGCAAAGATTATAATATGTACAACGTCAAAGAGTTAGTAAGTTTTACAAAAAATTGCCCCAAATAAGTTTAATGAAAAGAATATTTTTAAATAAGGTGAAAAGAAAAGGACGGAAGGTAGTGTTCAATTGCACATTTAATGCGTAAGGAATCCGCATAAACAAACAAATCGTTATACTGTTCATGAAAATTTAATACTGAATTACTATGCTTTTTAATCATATGATTCGTGAAATTTATGAAAAATTAAATCAGAGTTTTGTTATTATTATATAATGTTATGCTATTTTTTTTTTTTATAATAAAAATTGTTCAGATAATCATTCAAATGTTAACAAATCCATATCTACTTTCATACAAAACTTAACAAATCCATGTATTTTGATCAATAGTTAATAAATCCAAAAGTTTTTTTGCTGTATGTAGGTATCTTTAATGATATTAAATTGATTTTTTTTTATGAATATTGTTACTGTGGCAGTTAACAATAATGTGTAATAAAAACAAAATATACAAACCAATATTCATTAGCAACTAAAATTTTTCGTTGGAAAGCAGCCAATTATATAACTGATTTAAAACATATTGGAAAAAATCATTTTACCAATCATAGTCACAGTCAGGAGTCCTGACTGTGACTATGGTTGGTAAAATGATTTTTTCCAATATATGTTTTGAATCAGTTATATAATTGGCTGCTTTCCAACGAAAAATTTTCAATTGCAATTCAGCGATATAAATCTATTAATTTATCTAAAAAACTTTATTATTTCAGTTTGAACTGAAGTGGATTAGTTAAGTTTTGCAGAGATGCTCCTCACTGACTATCTGTCATAGAAAATCTATTGGGTCCACCACCACTAAAACCGCAAACAGCACCTAAAATTTTCCACTTACCTGAATACTGTCCAAAAGATACCAAAGGAAATGCGAAGAGACGCAAATGCAAAAATTGTTGGGACAGAAATCAACAAAGAAAAGATGTCGTTTATTTTTGTCCTCAGTGCCCTGCACAACCGCGACTCTGCTTGACTGCTTTAGAGAATTTCACGAACAGTGATTTCACGAATTTTTTTGTTTTACTTTTGTATCATCATTCGTTACTTGTTTATTTTATCCCTTTATGTTTTTTTCTTATTCAAGATAATAAAGAAAGTTATAACCTTCTAAAATGATAAAACACGGCTACCGCGTTGTCGGCATATGATACAATTTTTGTTGCTGTGTGCCACCAACGCGTGTCGCGTTCATTTTTTTTTTTTTAGAAAAGTTTTTCTGACATGATATTTGATAGTATAAAAGAAAATAAGAATATGTTTTTCATTTTAAGAAAAAATTCTAAAAAAAAAAACCCATTGGCACCCAAGCAAGCCCCGTCTTATTGGCCGGCAGTGAAAGTGTTAATCAACGCAGCTGTTAAAGCATTTACCCAACTTAAAAGTATAACAGAATATGTAGAAACAGCTTTTAAAGCTTTGACAGAAGGAGTTCAAATTACACCATGTTTCAATCGTTGAGATCGGAACCATTGTATTTCTAGCGTAACTAACTATTTGAGTGAAGAGTTAAACATAAAAAAGCTCTACGAAATGTATAAGACTAAGTATCCGCGGCATCCAGTTTCCTATGAGACTTATAGAACTGTGTTTAATAAAGATTACAACATTTCGTTTGGTTATCCTCGATCTGACACTTGCAGTACGTGTGATCAATTTGTCATGAAAGAGAAGGCTCTAAAAATTGAAAAAGTTTCTGCAACAACAGACGAGCGGTCAAATGCAATTGACCGTGAATTGATGAAGATAACTCGCGAAAATGTCTTCCATAAAACCAGAGCCAACGTATTCTATCAGCGTAAAAAAACAGCTCGACAAAGAAGTGGGCAGTCCGTACGAGTTGAAGCAGTTTGCATGGACTTCCAGAAAAACCTCCACATTCCTAACATTTCAACCAACGATGTCTATTATAAACGGCAACTATCAGTTTATCTGTTTAACGTCCACGTGCTATCATCCAAGCAATCCATATTTTACGTATATCCTGAAGTTTTGGGCAAAAAAGGTTCTGACGACGTGTGTTCAATGCTCCATCACTATGTATTTCATGTTCTTAGTCCTGAGGTACGTGAGCTGGAAATTTTTTGCGATTCCTGCGGAGGACAGAACAAGAACTACTCCGTGTTTCGATTCATACATTTTCTGGTTCACGGAGCACACCGATTGGATTACACAAAAATTACTTTTCCTGTTCGAGGGCACTCCTATATGGAGTGTGACAAAAATATGGGCCTGATTAACCAGAAAGCAGCAGCAGAATTTCCATCGGAATGGATTGATGTGATTAAAGGCTCCAGATTAAAACCATCCACCTTTTAAGTTGTTGAAGCAGACCTTTCACTGTTTAGATCGTGGACAAATTACCTTTTACCCTTTTATAAGAACAAATGTCCATTCCCGTCTCGACCAATTCGTGAGATGAAAATTGAAAAAGAACACCCTAGATGGATATCACACAGAAATTCCTTTAATGGATCCTGGGAGACAAGTGTTGTGTACGACGGAAAAAAAAAGTTCCCGTGCGTTGAAATTCACGTTACCACAGAATTCACGTTACCTGATCGTTCATATGAAGACACACTTCCAATTTCAAAAGAAAAGTACAAAGACTTGCAAGACTTGTCCAAATTCTGTAGCCCAAACGCAGCCGAATACTATAAGAACCTGAAACACACATGAAAACTTAGCATCTCGGGCTTAAAATGACATTCCTTCTTTTTAACCTGTTTCTTAGTGACATTTCCCGTTTTTTTTCTGTTGCAAAGGACCTTGGCTGAAAAAAATATTACTGTGAATTTACTTACATGTAAGTTTCATTATTTTTTGTATAATAATATTAATAAATACATTTGGTTCTAATTAGATTTTTTATTAATTAATTTTATCACACAGGTTTCAAATTCTAACGTTTCAAATTCTTAATTTGCAATTATCTCAGAACTATTTTTTTTGACATTCCTCTTTTTTTCCCTGTGGTCTTCATGTGTTTTTCACGTAGGAATGATAATGTCAATTTTGGTTACAAAATGAAATCAGGGACTTAGGATTGTTAGACAAAAAAACTTGAATTTACGGAGCATATAAAAAATATTAGTGTCAAAGCGCACAAAAATCTTGGTTTTATTATAAGAAATACGAAAGACTTTCGAAATATTAAAACTATTTCCTTACTATTCAAAGCTTTACTTTTGCCAATTTTAGAATATGCATCAGTGGTCTGGCGTCCAGTATATAATGTACACATCTGTAATTTAGAAGCTGTGCAAAGAAAGTTTTTAAAATATCTCTACTTTAGAAAACATGGGTCTTATCCTCATCAAGGTTATGAACATGCCTTATTATTAGATGAATTTAATTACAAATCCTTAGCTAGTCGTCGTAATTATAATTCTGTTTTATATTTGTATAAAATTTTACACAATATGATGGATGATCCAACATTTCTAAGTCAGATACCTTTTGATAGTCGTACTAGTAGGACTAGAACTGTGTCAACGTTTTAATTGGATACTGCTAAGACTGTGAGAATGGCAAACTCACCTTTACATGTAATGTGCAATCTAGTTAATGAAAATAGTATCGATATTTTGAATATTTCATTAAGAAATTTGAAAACAATATTTTAATGTGTACCTTTTGTAAGTTGCTAGGGCTTTAGTCTGTATATACTCATTTTTTTAAATAAACATTAAACATTAAAATATTTTGCAAGGAATTTAATTATTCTTTTAACAAACCATCAAAAGACCCATGCGATTTATGTGCAGAAGTAGACCTAAAAAATAAGGAGAACAACATAAGCGAAGTATGAAAAGCATATACCTACCAGAAAAGAAATTAATGAGAGAAGAAAAAAAAACTGGCATTGAGAGCGGAAAAGCAGTATTGTGTTTGATTTAGAAAACGTCATAACTTGTTCAAAAGAAGATGTAAAGAACTTTTTCTATAAAAGTAAGCTGAACAATATGTACCTACAATATGACTGTACGCCTCTTAATTAACCGTAATTGCGCAATTTGGTCTGAGGCAATCCATGGGACTGGCAATTTACAAAATTTTAACTAAAGTTGAAGAATACTTTTCTTTGTTGAAAGAACTTATTTTATGGAGTGATAGATGTGTACCCAAAACCACAACAGTTTAATGAGCTATGCCATTGCACACATTCTGCAAATAAGCACTTTGAAAAAAGTTGTAATGAAAGTTTCTGTACCTGGACATTCCAAGCATCCAGGAAGTTGATTCCGTCCACAGCATCATTGAACGGACCTTAACCCGTAACCACAGACGAGGAGGCAAATTGACTCCGCCCAGGTTGTCAATTTCTGATATCTCCCCACTCCTGTTAGTTACTCGCCTATATGTTTCAGTACCTTTTCGGCTCTCAGTATAAACTCGTCTGGCAAAGAAGTGTGTGGAACTGTGTTTATTACTGTGTCATACTAGTTTCTTTTGTTCACCACAAAGAAGGCACCGACAATGGTAAACCGGACATAATTTCCTATTACAATAATACAAAAGGAGGTGTGGATAGTCTTGATGAAAAATGTAGTATTTATTCATCGGGTCGGAGGACAAAGCGATGGCCTATGGCTATCTTTTGCAGAATGATGGACATTTCTTCTATAAATTCTTCTTTATTTCATCAGTCATATAGAGAAAATCAAAGCTGACCAGATATAATTTTGTTAAACAATTAGCAATGCAATTGGTTAAACCTGAAATGGAACGTAGATTACAAAATCTTCGCATCGCACGTGAAGTTATGGCGTGTATTAGGAGAGTGTTGCAAATAAAAGAAGACTATAATGTTGGCGAAGAAGATAAATTTGAAGTTAGAAAAACATGCAGAAGGTGCCCTGCGAGTAAAAGAAGAAAACATTCCATTTTTGCATTATACGTAAGATTCTCCTTTGTATGTATTGTACAAAGAGTTAAGAGAGTATGTATAGACTGTGCTGCTTGAAAAATATGTCAAAAAAAAATCGGTTGCAGTTTTTTACATTGTAAGTTGTTTTTAGAGTATTACCTGTTTTTCATGTTTATTTAGGTTTATAAAGAAAATTTAAATAAAAGAGTGTCACGAAAGCGTTCAAAATCTCCGAAGATGCAGCAGCAAAGTAATAAATATAAATATGTTGCAAAAGTAAAAAAGTTAATTTGAGTGATTTTAAAATATATATATATGTAATTTTTTTTACCCTTTTTGGCAAATACTAATCGAAAACATTGTATCGATACAACAGACAATGGTGCCAATATAGTAAAGGCTATAGAAACATTTTACGGAAGAGCCAGACATGTAAGATGTATGGCATAAATTATTACCCACACCTTAAATTTAGTGGTGGAAAATTGCATGACCTAAACTGAATTGAAAGTTTTTTTAGAGAAATCTCGCAAAATAGTAATTTAGGACATTCGTGGGGTAACTTCGAACCACAAGTCCCGACTGGTTATATACTGTGTATGGTTTTTCGTACATTCAGTCATAGATAAAGGCATTCGGTTGCACTAATATCAAGGTTATAGACGGTTTGTGCAGTTATATTTTACTTTAATAATCTCATAAAAATGCGTGTCTATACCAGGAAATTAGGTGCAAGAACTTATAAGGGTTACTCTAACGAAACACTAAATAAAACTTTGGATGAGATTAAAAAAAAAGTTATCCCTAAATCAAACTTCGAAGAAATATAAAATCTGCAAAGGTACCTTAAGTTATAAGCTCAAGAACATACAATATATAGCTTGTGTTGGGAGACTAACTGTATTGTCTACTGATGAAGAAAGGGTTATTGTAAAAACTCTTTTAAAAACTGCTGAATGGGGTTATCCAATCAACAATGATAACTTGCGCCACATTCTACTATTACATTTTAATAGAATGGGAAGAACTACAAGGTTCAAAAACGACTTGCCAGGAATAGATTGGGTGAGAAATTTTTTTATAAGACACAAAGACTTATTTATTATGTTTTAGAAAAGCTCAAAATATAAATCCTAATCGCGCTGCTCTATGCAGAGAAATATTTAATACTTATTTTGATAATCTGGAAAAGTCACTGAAAGGAGTTTCTACCGAGAATATCTACAATTTCGACGAGACAAATTTGAATGATCAGCCGGGATCAACTAACTGTTTTTTGATATCCAGAACGGGTTATATCACATTCAAAATCAAATATTTCAATTATATTTTGTGGCAGTACAACAGGAGAATTACTACCATTGTATGTAGTCTATAAAGCTGAAAATATGTGGACGAACTGGACTGAAGGTAGTCCAGAAAAATGCAGGTACAATCGTACTTCGCAATGGTTCGAGTTGGTAACTTTTGTCGATTGGTTTCGGAGCATCTTTCTAGACCACGTAAAGAGACAGTCAGGTCCTAAGTTGCTAAATATACACCCGATAGAGAAATGTTTTTAAAAACTAATTTTTTGGAAGACTGGACACTTCTACCTCATAGAAGATCAAAAGTTCATCCTTTTAGGGGTTTAAATAGCCTTTATTTAAATGAACTACCACTTTCAGAATCAAAATATAAGGACCTTCAATCACTGCAATGTGTCATTGATCGACAATACCATGATTTTTATGCAAATCTTCCTTTTAAGCCTGACAACGTACGCAAAAACCAAAAGAAAAATACATCTGATAATCATGAGCAGCTTCCAAAGAAGGTCAAAAAATAACAACTAAGCACATCTTTCAGTAGTTTAAATGATGTATTTGCAACTGTGTAAACCTAACCTTTACACACTGTTTTTTTTTTTAAATTTTCATTAGTAGGCTTTGTTTATGTGTTTGCATGTATTAGAAGTGTTTATAAGTCCTGTGACATTTAAAAAAATAAACGAATTGTCCCGAAATTACTCTTATGTGTTAATTTTATAATTAAATGAATCTTGGTGTTTGTTTTAATTAATCCTCCTATGTGTTAATGTATCTATTTAATATCCCCCATGTTATTGTTCATAACCATCAATAGCACCTATGTGATTGATTTTGTATTATTTTTGTTTTTACATTAATTTCTTGAAAAAATTGTATTCAACTCAGTATACTTTCATATTTTTACAAAAATTTGCTTTTAATATTAGTTGCTCTATAACCTGTAATAGTTTATTGCTGCTCTTGAACAATTTTGCATTTCACACATAGGAGATATTGTCGTGACAACGACGATCATTTAAGATTTTGAAATAGGAGAAAAAACAATACAAATATAATCATAAATTATACTTACGATTCGAATACAGAAAGAAAAAAATTGAAAATTTTGCCTCATAAAAATATTCCAAATATAAAAAGTCTTTATAGAACAAAGTTTCCTATATCAGCAGCCAAATATCAAGATTTGATATCTTTATGCAACCAAAATGTGATTCCCCAAAGATATCACTCTGAATATAAAGCAATTCCGCATAAAAAAACATACGTGATACACTTCGGGTGCGATCGAAGTTTGTACGACGCTGCGGGTGTTTCGGTAGACCAAGCTGCGGCGTTCCTCGATCTTGACGCGTCCTCTTCTCCTCAGCGTCCTGTCGAAGCGACATAGGCGGTTCCATCAGCGATTCATGACTGCGGCAGCGAGCAAGGTCCGGGAGTCCAGCAGCTGTAGAATCTGCACGGCGACTTCAGTTGGTAGCAGCGAGATGATGTCCATTTCGTTGATAATGACTTGTTGCGGTAATAGATCGATGTTTCTTGTATCGCAGCAAAGCGCTTAATGGTTCGAAGTCAGGGGTCAACTGAATTAAAATAAAAATCGATTTTAACCTGCCTTTTGAAGCAGATCGCATCGGAAAAAGTGGCAGAGAAAAGATCACCACTCCTTGTGGTGACCGTAAAATCAGGGACATATGTCTTCCAATTTTCATGTGGATAGAATTAGCGATATATTTACTTTGAAAAGGTTTGTGAAGGTACTCAAGTATTTTCATGCAATTGACAATTCAAAAATGTCTGCTCCGGGGTCACAAGACTCACAAATTATACAAAATTCGGCCCATTGTAAATCACATAAAAAACGATTTTCGACTGCATTTTCGCCATCTATCGGTAGATGAAAGTATGATAGGTTTCAAAGGAACGACTTTGAAGCAATATATGCTTATGAAGCCCATCAAATACCATGTCATCGGTTAAGGGTTAAGCGTCATTATAATTAACGTTTATTGAAAAATTTTGATATGGGCACTGAAATATTGTTTGTGCACAATCTAGAGCAATGGCGAGAATCAATTGGAATACCTTTGAGCCCACACGTTTTTAGTAATCGTCCACCTCCACGTTCCTCTACAAGATCAATCAAAGCGCCCATATCACCCCGTTTCATAGCGTCGTACGAAAAATCATTAAGTCTTATACAGAGTGTTTACTAAGTACTATGTACAATAAATTATTTGAGTGATTTTAAGACAAAAAGTTAATTACAAAAAAGTCAGGGGCGTACATTTTTTTTGTCAAAAATATTACCGCTCGGGACGCCACTGGACTTAATAAATTTAATCAAGTTAGGATTAAATTAGCCCCTTAACACTACAAATAACACTCCTAACTATAGTTCCACATGGAACTAGGTTTAAAAAAATACGAGAAGGTCGACGCTCGGTTACAAAATCATTGAGTTAGAGGATCATAGGCAGGTGGCCTCTGTTCCGGGGTATTTGGACCCTTTCACACTTATTGGAAGTTCCTTCGAGAGACCTTAGATCCTTTTGCGACGGTCCTGATTTTCGTCTTTATATTCAAAGTAACGCCAATTTAATCAATCTGATCAAACTGATAAATAATGAAATAACGAAGAAAAAATACGCCATTAGGGGTAAAATTCTTGTGCAAGATTTTCCTTCGAAAATGTTGCCTCAAAATATATTATCATATGACACTACTTGTACCATTTCGGAATTGTTAGATTACATGAGCAAATATATTTCAAAATCAGTTACAACCATTTCGAATTCTAGAAGAATTGTGGATTATAGACGCTCGACAACAGAGGTCATTAGAAGGCAATAAAGAAAAGTACGAATGAAAGTAAATGAACCATATTTAATTTTTGATATATATTATTATCCTGTGGCTTCAATTGAAATAAATAGTTTACCCGAAACCGTTGAATTTAATAATAAACTATAGTATCTAACGGAGTTAATTGCGTATGATGGTCAATTTTCATCCATAACTACAGGACATCTCATAGCATTTTGTAAAAGGTCAAATGGGTGACAGAAATTTCATGCTCTTTTCATGCATTTTTCTTTTTACCCTAACGTATTTCCAGCCCGACGATAGTAAAATTTTGGCATCATTAAGCCCTTTTCACACACACAAACGGTTTCCGTATAAACGGTACCGTGACGGTTTAGTAATGTAGGTACGAATATGCAAGCTTTCACACGTCACCGCGACCGCGCCGTTACCGTGATGTAGCCGTCCAAGTCGATACGGACCACGGTTCTACCAGTGCGAAGTATTGAACCTTTCACATATACACAGATTCGGCACGGCGCGGTGTTTTTTTTTACTATTAAAAAATGGAAAAACAAATAGGTATTGATTTATCAATTGCTCTCGTAGAATCTCGTATGTGTGAAAAGGGCCTTATTGTGCTGAATCGTGCCGTAAAAAATGTTTCTGTATCATTTTGCTCAAAAGTTATATGGCTTCAGCCTGCCCTTAGTAGAGTAGAGAAAATAAAAGACTGGCAAAAAACACTAGGGCACATAAAAGCTAAAAAATTAGACTGATAGGAATAGAAAAAGGCCAAGATTTGTAAGATATTGAGAATAATTTGTCAGATCTCGAGTAGGATGTTTTCGACTTTGACGATGAAAGTGAAGAAGTTGAAATTATAGAGAAAGACAATTTTAACAGTGGATCGGAACAGTGTCTGCGATGACGACTGCGAAAACATGCAACCGTTACAGACGCAAGAAGGTTAATCTTAAAGTTTGGATAAGAAATGATTATGGAGGATACATAGCAGTGATGAAAGTGACCTGAAAAACAATTAGAAAAAATGTATTGTTATGCGGAGGAAACAGTTCCGAGATATTCTCAGAAACAGTTTAAAATGCACTTTAGAATGTTTCCATCAACTATGGAATCTCTTTTAGAAAAAATTGGAAGTATAGAAACTCAGAAAATATGCGCAGGACGACAACAAATATCGCTGCAAAAACAATTACTTTTTACTTTGTGGTATCTGTCAAATCTGGAAGCCTTAAGGTTGTTAATTAATGACTAAACTATCTAAGGTCAAGTGGGGTAGGTGGGTATATTTTTTTTTAAATTTTAAAAAGTAACTTTCGATATTTGGGCCTTCACAAAATGTTTTTCAGACCTTCTCTGAGCCACAGAATATTTTATTTAATAGTTGAATTTTTTTTACAGGTGTATTCGTTAATTTTAAAACACCCTTCATTTTATCTCACATACGAAGTTTGGTCTAAAATTTAAAAAAATATATATCTGCGTTATTCGTAATTTTAGCGCGGCGGTAATTACATTCTCATAACTGTAATAAGTAATGTTACCATTTTTTTTTCTTCAGATTTTTAGATTGCAGGATGCCAATTTTGGAGTCATAGTACCCACTTGCCCCGCTTTTTCGGTCAGTGGAGCAAGTGGGTCCTACCAAGTCCAAGCTTGAATAAATAATACTTTTTTTATATAAGAAATACTTCTATAACTTGTGTATATGTAAATAAGATCAATTCTTTTTTAAACTATAGTTCACATCATTTATCTTATAATTCTATGATTTTATTTAGTTTTCACTTTTGTATGTAGATGGCAGATTTAATTAGATTTCCGGCCTTGTCGTTTTTCATTCTGTTTAATGGAGCAACATATTTATAAGATGTTATAATAATTATTCCTGGTTTTGAGGTATTATATTTTGACAATTAACTTTAGTTTGCTTAATGTATTCACCAAGTTTCAAGTCTTTCTTCTTTCTTTTGTAATGTTATTAAGTAAGTAATATTTGTCACAATTTGTACTTTTAGTATACTATTTAACTTTTGTATTTTAGACCTGAAGATGAGCTTTTAGGTTGAAACATGTCGTCAACGATTGTATAAGTTGAATTTATAAATATATCCTGTTTACGATCTTGTGTGGATTCTATCTTAGTATTCTTAAATATTTTTTTTGTTACAGATGAAAGTGATGTTTTAGAAATGGAAAGTTTTGCAGGTAGTGACAGCGATGATGAAATTTTAGAAGAATTACAAAAGAGGTATGAGCGTGAAGAAAAAGAGACAGAGGAAGATGATTGACTGATAAGCCATCAGGCAAATATTATAGTTGGTACTTGGGTCTTAGTGGAATTTAACACTAAAAAGACAAAGAAATACTTTGTAGGGCAGATATTAGAACTTGTTGACGATGAGTAAAAGTAAAATTTTTAAGAAAGAAGGAAGATACAGTGAAACCTATATTCTACTGGCCAGAAGTGGAAGATGCAAGTGTGGTCTCCGAAAACGCTATAATAATGCCCCTTCCGGAGCCAAATCTTGGCAGAAGACGAAAATTAATATTTTCGGTTGAATTTTCAACATATAACGTTCTATAAGTAATAATTATTAAGCTTTTGTTGTTACGGTTGTTGGACGGTTTGTTTCTAGATGTCGGATTTGTGCAGCGCAGAAGGTACAACAGACCGCCCGACCTGGTTTTATGGGTCAACCTAAAAATGTAAAGTTTCCATGGCAACTCGTAGGCTGCGATATAGTTGGGCCACTTCCTCGAACTAAGAATGGTTATCGCTTTATTCTCGTCGTGGTAGACTGGTTTTCATAGTTCGTATTACTAAAAAATTTGAAACATGCTAACGCACCATCTATTGCGCAATTTCTCGAAGATGATGTATTTCTGATGTTTAGAGCTCCTCGGATTTTGCTTTGCGACAACGGGACTGAGTTTACTGCAAAAGCTATGAAACGTCTGTTGGAAAAATATGGTGTCCAACAGTGGCTTACGGCTAAATATCACGCTCAGGTTAGCTTTGTTAAACGGGTAAACCGTACAGTGGGAACTGCTATCCGCTCGTATCTTCAAGAAACTAACCATCATGAATGGGATACAATACTTCCACAAATAGCTTTCGCACTTCGTACCGCTATTCACGATTCTACTGGTTTCGTCCCTAGCTTTCTTAATTTCGGACGATTTGTACCGCTTAACGGCAATTATTATGGCGTTATCGCTCAGCATGGCGTTGTGGAGCTGAGCTGGTCCAGTGACGTTTACGCAAAACAAATGCAAGATTATCCTGCTGTTTTTCACGAGGTTCGGCGCCATCTGTCGGAAGCATATACTCGTCATGCTACCGTCTATAATTTTCGAGTGGGACAACGCGTTTGGAAAAAACACTACGTCCTATCCAGTGCCGCTCACGGATTCTCTTCCAAACTAGCTCCACGATTTGTGCAGCGATCCGTTGCAACCAAAGGTCCGCAACAACTAGGACCGTTGCAAAATGTCGACTAAATGTAGAAAACGTCAGAGATTACTAATATCCGATAAAAAATATAATCATTTGCAAACACTGCTTGTTTGGGTTCCTTAAAGGTTCCACCAATATTACAAAGACTTAAGTCATGAAAATATGAGGGATAGTGATTAACTTATTGATATTTAAAGTTTTTATTTTATTTTTAAAGTAACTTAGTTTACCTTGGTCAGCTGTATATTATTTTTTTCTGGAAACATGTTTTTGTTTTTTATTTTTAAAATAATTTAGTTTACCTTGGTCAGCTGTATATTATTTTCTACTAGAAACTTGTTTTTGTTTACAAGTTTGAAAAAAATTTTAAGTTCAAAGCCATTTATTAATGTTATTATTTTGAAATAAATAAAGACAAACTAGAATTTCCTGGTTGTTTTATTTTACACTTTGTTTCAAATTTTTATGGACTTATGTAATAGTTTCTTTAAATGTTATATGTCCATGAAATAGGACTTGTCATATATACTAAGTCCCGAAATATATTTTTTTGCGTAATCCAAACTAAATTAAGTCACAAGAGTCGAAAAAAATTAGCGATAGATATTATTACCATGTTCCAGTTTTAAACCAATTGGATTACCAACACTAAATCTTAGGAAGGACGCTAAATGTTGCACGACAAATACAACTTTAAATATAAATTGTAGGGGGAAATATTGCTTTAAAGGATGGCCCAAGGATAGATCTATTGCATATACAGTATACATATTATATGGGAATTTAATAATTTTCTTTAATACCTACTCTTTTTTACTGCATAGTTATATGTCCAATATGCGGGGTCAAAACTCAAAACACAGTCAAGCAGTTCGGACGAGGAACAGCCAGGTCCATCGGTAAGTTTTATATTGTAACTAACAATTGTTACGAAAATCAGTAGAGGTGGAAGGGAGAACCATATACAAGGTGGCGCAGAGGAAAACGCATGTTTTCTGAATGGATAGTATTTCGCAAAGAGAAGGAGATGATCTCGCCGCACCGCCAACAGAGAGTCCAGATAATGCAGTTTTAGCCATGGCACCGTGGACGACGGAGCATCGTGTTTGCCGTCGAGCAATTATTTAGAAACGATGATTCTGTAGTTACCGTGCAACGTTTATTCCGTCGACAGTTCCAATGTTGAACGCCGAGGGCCAATTCCAGATCGAAACACGATACTCCGATGGGTTGAAGCATTTCGAACTATCGGATCCGTCATGAAGAGGAAACCACCTGGCCTCCCCCGTACCGTTCGGACACCAGGCAATATTGAAACAGTGAGAAGAGCGGTCCTTGATAGTCCTCAACGATCCACTAGGCGCCGAGCTCCAGCTCTGCGTATGTCCCGTCGATTGCTACAACGCATTCTGCATGACGATGCTATTTCATCCATACAAGATAATGATTGTGCAAGAGCTAACGGAAAGGGATTTTGCACAGCGCAGTTTTGTGCGAGAATGCGGGCGCCATTTTTGTTGATGTCCGGATAATGATGAGTGACGAAGCATACTTCTTAACAGGAATTGTAGATTATAGACGCTCGACAACAGAGGTCATTAGCGTGCTGGATTCACAGCACTACTTGTGTTCATCGTGTGTTATATATATTCGTGTATAACTTTATCTTTACCTGACAATCATGTCAAATCGCGGACGATTCAATTTTAATCGACGCGGAACTCCGAGAAGTCAAAGTTTATGGCGAGAACCAGAACAACATCAGCAGATTCTAGACCAGCAGCCAAGCGTTAAGGCTTACTCAAAACCACCACCGAGTAGAGCCAAAAGAAATCAAGATAGACAGGATGATTTCCGTCAGAAACAAGGGGCCGAAGAAATGAAGAAGATAGCCTCAGAACTAGACAAGAAACTCAACTTTGGATTTGAGGGACTTGATGATGCAGCTTTGAAACAACAGATTGAGATGCAACGTCGTGCAATCATCGCACCAGTATCATTCTTAACAGGATATGTAAACAAGCAGAACTGTAGGTACTGGGCGACCGAGAATCCACGAGAGCTACACCAAAGACCCCTGCATAGTGAAAAATTGACTGTGTGGTCCTTACTTTTTTGAAGAGGAAGAAAGAGCAATAACAGTGACTTCGGCAAGGTATGTTCACATGTTACAAAATTTTCTGTTACCTGAACTTCAACGGCGACAAATTAACATGGGAGAACTGTGGTTCCAACAAGACGGTGCCACAGCTCACACAGCGAGAGCATCAATGGAATGTGTTCGACAAATGTTTCCTCAACATGTGATTTCCCGTTTCGGCGATGTTCCTTGGCCCTCACGCTCCCCAGACTTGTCTGCATGCGACTTCTTTTTGTGGGGTTACCTTAAGTCTAAAGTGTACACTTGACTGACATTATTTTCCATCATTGATTTAAAAGTGCATTATTATTACTTCATTTAGCTGTAATTAAAACAACCGTATCTTGAAAATAAAAAATGTTATGCTTACGTGAAAAACATGCGTTTCCTCTGCGCCACCTTGTAGAATTCCTTTGTGTAGCTCACTGAAACTAATAAAATTCGCTGTGCTTCAAAAGAATCGTACGCGGACGTCGTGAATACAGGAAAAAAATAAAGAAATTAAAACTAAAGAAACCAAAAAACTTAAAAGCAAGATGACTGATAAAAAAGAAAAACAAGCTAAAGAGCAGACAATGATGAATGATTTTGAAAAGATAGTAAATGAGGAGTATATGTCAATAACTAATGTTGCAAATGCTCTAAAGAAATTTGTTAGAGGTTTGCCAATGGAAAGCAGAAAAGAATTGAATTTTGAAGGAATAAAAAGCAATCTAAAAGAAGATGACATAGATAGCTTAAAGGATTTTGGTTTAAAAGTGGAAACCGTGACAATGATGAATATGTCAAAAAGAATAGCTTTTTGTACTCAGTATTCACTGGAATTAAAGGATTTAATTGACTCAGAGTTCGCTTACACTGGAATTTTGAGAAGTTCTCTCAAGAAAACTTTGATCAACAAAATGCCAATATTCTATTCAGAGATGGAAACAGCTTTATCTCAAGTTGAAATGATGTTTCTATGGAAGCTGCAGTAGTTTCCTGTATAGGTGCAAACTACAAAAGAGTGGGAAACAGTACGAAAGACATAGACATAAGAACTTATGTTGAGATATTAGATGACACTGAAAAAATAAATTTAGGGATGATGCTAATAAAAAATGGACTTGAATATAAGAAGAAAAAAGGTACAGTAATAAAAAAATAAATATGTATGTACCAAGTGAAAGTGATAATGATGAGTTGTATTGCACTCACTCTAGATTGGCTACAGCAACCGCAAAATTGACTTCTACTAACTTGGCAGAACAAGATGACATGACTCCTTTGGGATATAACCTAGGATGGCATGCACTACTAGATCCAGAATTTAGGAAACAAATGAACACGACTCTGTCTTCTGAAACAACACAAGACTTTCCCATACACAAAAATTTCATTCCATTGCCAACAATTCCAAAGGTGAGGCCTAACAAGAACTTGCACTTCACTGATGAAGAAAGCACACTTTTCCTAGTGTTCTTCTTTATGACTAATGTCATAAACATTTTAAAAAGTGAAAACAAAGGTAAATCTATAGAATTGGCCGATTACCATCTGTTTTCTTTTTCTTTAGACATGTATTCAAGATTAATAAATAATGATTGTAAAATATTAGGTGACAAATTAAGTAGTTTGTCAAAAAAAGTCATGCAGATATGTTTGCCCAAAATTATGCAAAAGAAGATGCTGACATCTGAAAACAAAAAAATATTGAAAGAATTGTTAGCAATGGGAAAGAAACACTTCAGCGGAGA
The DNA here is from genome assembly GCA_039654895.1 of Mongoloraphidia duomilia. Lineage (NCBI taxonomy): Eukaryota > Metazoa > Arthropoda > Insecta > Raphidioptera > Raphidiidae > Mongoloraphidia > Mongoloraphidia duomilia. The sequence goes on along the minus strand of CM077525.1, from coordinate 29,167,449 downwards.
ACCAGTAGTTTAATAATATAAGAACAACAAACAACAACAAAAAAGGACATCCGAGCCAATCCCGCTCAGACAGACGGGTAAGCCCTGTCCATCTATAACCAACATCCGCAAGAACTAACAGCAGTCTATCATCAGCTCATCAGTAGCAGCCCATCATCAAAAAGAAAATTACATCAGTTCTACAATTTCTGTAATCTAGAAAAAATATTTTAATATATTCAAAATGTTTGTTAAAGCAAATGACAGACCTTGTTGAATATTTAATTTAAGATCTTTCACCATCCCATAGACCCATCCTTAGACGACCTATTTTTGACCCCAGCCAATTTTCTAGAAGTTTAACCCCTGATTTATTATTATTATTACGGAAACAATGACTACAAATAATGCGTCTCAGCAAGGTGTCCCGCGCCTAGATAATCATGCGTTCGATTATGTTCTAATTTTTAACAGAGAAAATGCTAATATAATGACTATATTCATACGAAATATTGACGACTACCTATCATTCAAATGGAACTACTACTGAAGGCCAAATTCAGAATCGATGCCTCCTAGTCAGCGCTATTTTGTCTAAGTTATCAGATCGAGCTTTGCATATTGTGACTTCGAATTATTGCAATGATTAGAAAGCCATTAAAAATATATTAAAAAGTACGTTTGTCGACCCTCAAACGGAAGACGATCTTTTAGAACAGATTATAAATTGCCGACCAAAAATGACAGAGCCTTATTTGGATTTTTATGACCAAGTAAAGAAACTTTTCACTTTGTATGTCTCGAAATTGACACGTTGACTGCCACGGCAATTTTCAGAATTCCGATCTAAAAAGCCAATTTCATTTAATCATATTATATTATTAAAGACTCTAATTATAGTACATAGTTATCATCAAAAAGCAAAAAAAATGTATTTTCTTTAAAAAAAGGGTCTTACGAATTATCTCGTAGTTGGCTTATGTAACAGAAATCTCTTCGAGGAAGCCAACTACGAGTTAATTCGTACACAGACACGCTTAGACCTGTCGCTTCGCTAAAGCTGAATCAGAGATATGCGTCCATATTCGTCTGTAGTATCTGAGATATTGTCGAGTGCATCACATTTACGTCTTTGTTGAGTGTGTTGTTATATAATTATTGTTATAATTATTAAATTATCAAGAACCCAATATGGGTGAGAAAAGACCACTGACTCAAAATGAACTTGAGTATTACGTTAATCTAAGTGATTCAGAATTTGACGAGATTTTTGGCGAGGATGGTAACGACAGTAGCGATTATGAACCTTCTGAGAATTCAAGTGATAGTGACGATGAAGTCGTCTCCGAACCTGAAGTTGTTCTCGAACCTGAAGTTGTTCCCGAACCTGACGATAATGACGATGATTCCCAAGCAACAACATCAAATGCGAATGATAATTTGTGGACAGAAATTCAACCAAATCCTGAGTTATTTATTTTCCAAGAAAATGTTGGTGTGAAATTGGATACGTCAAATTTTACAGTGCAAACGCTGGTGGACTTATTTTTTTCGGAAGAGTTTCTTGCATTACTGGTCGAACAAACTAATTTATATGCTGCGCAAGAAATTGCAAAACGCAAAGCAATAAAAAAATCTAACAGGGTATCAAAGTGAACAGACGTTAGGTGCTTCAGAGATGAAAGTTTTTATTGGACTTTTGTTACAAATGGGGCCTTGTACTTTTCCATCAATTGAACATTACTGGAGCACAAACAAGCTACATAATGTAAATTTTTGGCGCTCAAATATGAGTCGAAATCGATTCCAGGTGTTACTTCGTTATTTTCATTTGGTTGATAACTCAATACCAACTGCCGACAGATTATACAAGGTGAGACCAATACTAAATCATTTCAATAATATTATGTGTGAAAACTATGTACCAGATATTGAGGTAAATCAGAGCATTGCTCAAAAACTGTTTGTAAAAACAATTATAAAACACTCATTAGAACCGATTGGTACCCTAAGGACCCTAAAACATGAAACCATATTGACTGACGTGAAATAGATTACATTGGACCGCCAATTATAAAAAATCACCGTCTTTTACACCCCAATATTTCCCGCAACAACCCAGATTCACAAGGCCTACAAACGAGCCTATAAGAAATATTCAAAATCAAAAATACCCAACTAATAACCAAACTTTTGGAAAAAATTACAACCCGCAACAACCCAGCTCAACTTTTACACTTCGACCAAACTTCCACCCTAGACCGATACAGCCCATTATACCACGATTAATCAATATCGAACAGTTTACCGATGAAAATCAGTATCATGAAGAATCCGAACAAATAACTGAAGAAGACGACCAATTCATTATATTTAGACCAAAACATAAATAACGAACCTCTTGATAGCGAAGATAATTTTTTAGACGAAGCAGCCCCGGAACAGATCAATATGACCCAAGTATTGTAAATTTTAACTGTTCTAACAGAAGAATTGACAATATAAATAATAAAGGTCCTATTTAATTTTAAATCACCCACAAATTAAATTGCTTATTGATACAGAAGCGACCGCATCTTTTTTGAACTTCGATATTATAAAAAAATTATTAGAAACTTTAGAGTAACATGATTTCAAAATTAAAACGACAAAATTCTTTACTTTGTCCTTCGCATAATAATAATATAATATTTTGTTGTCAAATGTAAGAAAAATACAGGGTTGACTGGTCATTGCATTACAATATATTACAAAGTTTAAATTTGAATACTTATTTACAGTTATGTATTTTTTGGAATGAAATCATCTTTAATACGGTTAATTAGACGTTGGTTATAATCAACAATACATTCTTATCATTATTAACAACCTAAATCAGGTTAAAATTATTTTAATATATATTATTTTTATAGTCAGCTTAACGAAATCAGGTGGCTAAAATAATCGTCTCGTTACAGTCTCAAAGGGAAGAGTTATCAAACTGTTAAAGGTAAACAAGTAGCAGCAAGGCATACTAAAATTCCAAGAGGTTTGAATAAGAAACATCACACATATTCAAACAAATTTTCTGAAAAAACGAGAAAAAATATTTACAAAGACTTTCGTAAGGCATTTTGCTTCCTGAGATGAGAGGGAAACATGAACCAAAAAACAAGCTGAAGATAGGGGACGAAAGTTTCATTAAGGAACACATTTTGTCTTTCCCGTGCGTAGAATCACTGCCGCAAGAAAAGTAAGTACAAATATCTAGAACCCAGTTTAAACATTACAAAAATAAAATAAAAATAAACTCTAATAAAACAGAATCTATAATCTTCTCCAAGGGCCTAATCTCCCATGTTCTATTAAAAATGACCAGTCAATAATTAAACCATCTGCTCACGTTAAATACCTGGGTTTAACTCTTGACAGCAAGCTCACATTTGCTAAGCATATCAAAAATGCCAGAAATAAAGCGCAAGGCATGTTCATTAAATAAATGCCCATATTCCATTCTACATTATCTGCTGATTAGAAAGTACATGTTTACAAATAATCAACTTTTATAATTCCACAAAATCTGGAGTTGACAGTTTAGATCAAAAGTGCTACAAAATATTTATTTCCCCATTAAATTGATGGGGAAAAATTTTTTTTTTTTATTGTTCGATAAAGGTTATAGCTTGGACTTATGCAGAACGAATTAATTTTTTCTATGTTTTTATATGTTATTTAGCCATCGTTCAATATACACCACAAATGCGGGTTATATTGAACACCAGATAACTATAAAAAAATGGGGTGGGATATGCCTGAAAAAAAAAAATGGTTATCAAAAATAGTGGGGGTAACACACTGCTAATAATTTCGGTATTCGGATCGAAAATGGAAATAATGGCATTCTTGCTACACAAAAAAATGTTAAAAACTCGATCAATATACCCCCCCTCTACGGTAACTCCCGAAGATCGATTTTCAGAGAGATCTGATGTATATTAAAGTAGTTCGATTCGGATGAAATTTTGTCGGCTTTCGTTGATTTCAGTTTTTTTTTCCTTTTTGTTTAGAAAATGCCTGGAACTGCAAAAACCAGCACTAGCGACAGCAGCAGCTGCGACATTGAAGGTATTTTTTGTTTTTGACATTGCTTTAAAATAAATCAAGTAAACGTTACCTTATTTTTGGATATGAAATGAATCACAACTTACAGAAAATTTTTAGACAGGTTATTAGTTTAGAATCGAATTCTCTACAACTTGACTAGAGATACTTTTTGTCGTAAGTGGGATAATTAAAAAGATATGCCTTATCGAAGATAGATTTTTTTGTGTTTTTCTGTTAAAATTGATTTTTTCTTTCAATTTTAAAAATATATGCCTTATAGAAGATAGAAAAACAAAAAATATTCTATCTTCTATAAGGCATATCTTTTTAATTATTCAATTTACGACAAAAAGTATCTCAAGAGTGTATGTGCCATATGGAAAATACACTAATAAAAAGTAAAATTAATTATTATTATAAAAAAACAAATATAAAATAACAAACCTGTAAGAAGTTAAAAAATAATTAAGAATTAAGATTAATAGATTTATAACAAAGATAAATTATTTATTTCATCAAATATATTATACAGACTTAAAAACTGATTCTATTTTTCTATTTTATAACATAAAATTGTTTATATAACACATGCACGCTTTTAGTGTTTTTTCGTATCAGTTTTGCGGACTTAAAATGGCCGTTTATTGACAAGTGACGTCATGATCCATTATGAAACGCTTTTCGATGAATAATGGAAAAACATTTGAAAAACCCGTTATCTAATGAACATGTACCTCTTTTCGGTGTTATAAATGAAATATGGTTACTATGGTAATAGACCTCTGTAAGACTTTTGACTTGGTAAACTATGACTTACTAGCTGCGAAACTTAAATCTGTTGGATTTTCAGCCACATCCCTTTCTTGGTGCATTGATTATCTCAGTAATCGTAATATGCAGGTAATGATTAAGGACATTTCATCTAACTTAAAACCTATTACTTGTGGTGTGCCACAAGGTTCCATTCTAGGTCCTATATTTTTCCTTATATTTGCTATTGATTTGCATTACTTTCTTGAATAATGTACTGTGCACGCTTATGCTGACGATACTCAACTTGTGCTTAGTTTCGATCCAAATGATTCTGCGTTATTCTCTTACTATCTTAACAGGATCTTGAGCGACTATCTCAATGGGTTGAAAATAATGGTCTCACAGTTAATGTTGATAAATCTGCTCTTCTTTTAGCTGGTAACAAAATATTGCGTGATAAATTCGCTAATTCCCACTCTGTTATAATGTTTTCCGATAAGCAATTAGAGCTGTCTGATTCTATAAAAATCCTGGGTGTTTACTTAGACTCTGAACTTAATTTTTCCTTACATCTGAATAAGAAATTACAAGCAGCCTACTTACGTTTAAAACAAATCTACCAGTACAGATCTATGCTAGATTCAGAAGCTAAATTACGTTTAATGAACACTTTAGTTTTACCTATTGTATACTACTGTAACCTTGTATATTTTCCTCATCTTCGTGTGGTTGATAAAAATAGGCTCCGAATTTTGCAAAATTCCTGTTTGCGATACGCTTATGGTGTTCGTAAATATGATCACATTACTTTTTATAGACTTAAGTCAAACATGCGTGAAATTGATGACATCTTGCGTCTTAACTAATGCATTTTTACATTTAAAACTTTAATCACCCGAACACGTAAATATTTATATAGTAAAATACTTCATAAGCAATCAGTTTCAAATAGTGATCATGATTTACGTTATAAAGACAAATTATCTATTCCAAAATTCCGCACGACTAAAGTCAAAGCTTCGTTTACGTACTTGGCTCCTTTTTACTATAATAACTTGCCTTCTGAGCTAAAATGTTTAAGTCTCAACTCTTTTAAAATAAAAATTAAATCTGTACTATAAAGTATAAATTTACATTAGCCTGATGCCAATATTTTTATTATTCACTATACTCATATACCTATATATATATTTTTTTTGTATATGCTTTTTATATGTATATTCTTTTTATATGTATTTTCTTTTTAATATGTATATTTTTATATGTTTTTATGTTTGTAACAATATGTGTACTTTATATAATATGTAGTTTTCCGGGTTAAGTTGAAAAGCAGCTTTTTCGCTGAACTTCGCCTATTGGATTGTACCCGTTCGATTCAATAAAGACATTTATTATTATTATTATTATTTATTATTATTAAATATTGTATCGAGCCCAACGTTTTTATTATGAGATGTACTTCTGTCAGTGACATTAAATTATTCAATTAAAGTCTAAAACCATGCATGTGTTATATAAAGTACAGTGTGCAACACGTGTGCTAAATATTTATGCGTCAGGCGCGATGTTTTCAGCACTCGTATTCGGCTCGCGATGCTCACTCGCCAAGGCTCTCCTACTACTCGTGCTGAAAACATCGCTCCTGACGCATAAAGATGTATTTAGCACACTAGTCACACAATATACTATTTAAGTGTTATTGAAATTTTTTTATTTTAGGTATCATGGATGATGAGATAGCAAGATGTATACTCGGTAAGTTGTGTTCTCAATTTTTAAATAGTTAATTTTGATAATTTAATGATGAAATAAAATTTTGTGAATTAAACTCTCTCTTTCATCTGTTTGTTTTTTCGCTGGTAATTTTTTGTTTGCGAATCTCCTATTCAAATTAATACTCAGTTAAAGTTAGTCTATTTAAAAGCTATGCTTCTTAACGCACGCCTGGGATGGGTACCTAAATCACAAAAAGTGACACGTCACGTACGCGATCTTGGAAGGTGGCGATGCAACGCACCTCATTGGCTAGGCAGCGCACCTCATTGGCTAGGCAGCGCGTATTGTTGGCTGTTTCTATAGTTTCTATAGCTTTTATATGTAAATAATTTCGTTTTTATTAGGATCTGTCAAATGGGAGGGGCTTTAAAAACATGGCATAATTAAGGGAAAAATGCCTATAGTTGCAATGGTTTTATAGTATAAAAAAAATATAAATACGTATTACTTCACTTTTCAGTTCTTAAATACAGTTTTTTCACAATATTTCATTAGAAAGTAATTTGCTGTAAACTCAGTAAAGTAAGTTTTACAGGCCAATAGCTGAGAGTGTTTATAGCCATGATATTAGATAACATCAATCAGTTCATGAAAAATGAGATTTATGATATACAGGGTGTCCTCAAAGATAATTAACACACGCCTACGACATGTTCCTTAGACCAAAATATGGCGATCTAAGCAAATTTACCTTCTTACAAAATTGCTTAGTTTGGGCGCTATACGGGCCTGAAGTTACAATTTTGAAATCGTTTTTTTGTTATAAATTTAAAACGGATTGTGCGATTTTGCTAAAATTTCGCACGTTGGCATAGTTTTATGGAACAAAAAAACCATATCAAAATTATAATTAATATTAATCCATAGGCGTAGATCTCACGTTTTTTAATATTTGAACGTTTCAAATTTCTACGCCAATGGAAGAAAAGGGGTTTAAGTATAAAATTTAGATTCAGTAACTTATTTGCTACAGAAAAGCTACTCTTAATAAGACTCGATTACTCTCATGGTTTTTGAGAAATATGTATTTTAATAATTCGCAGTAATTTTTACAAAATGAAGTAAAGTTACTAAAACATGAATAGAAATAAATTAATATGTCATAAAAAGTGGTCAAAGTGTCTATCATTTTCACGCATACAAAGATTTATACGACGAAGAAAATTAATTTACTCTTTGCATTACTTCTTCATTATCTCCAGTTTTATTCTTAGAAAAAAGCATGGTCATCTTATTTGTTTATTGATAACTTATTATTAAAATACAAATTTCTCAAAAACCATGAGAGTAATCGAGTCTTAGTAAGAGTAGCTTTTTTGTAGCAAATAAGTTACTGAATCTAAATTTTATACTTAAACTCCTTTTCTTCCATTGGCGTAGAAGTTTAAAACGTTCAAATATTAAAAAATCCGAGTTCTACGCCTATGGATTAATATCAATCATAATTTTGAAATGGGTTTTTTTGTTCCATAAAACTATGTCAACGTTCCAAATTTTAGCAAAATCGCACAAGTCGTTTTAAATTTATAACAAAAAACGATTTCAAAATTGTAACTTCAGGGCCGTATAGTGCTCAAACTAAGCAATTTTGTAAGAAGGTAAGTTTGCTTAAACGTCTCGTTAAGGTGAGAGGTATTTGTATTGCTCCTAAAAAAATTAATATACCATTTTGTAGGAAATTTAATTAAAAGTTTTTTTTAGCACGCTTAGTTTTCGAGATATTTACGAAAAACCAAAAAATGGGACCTTTTCACCCCCCTCCCGCCCAAAGCTCGTATCCCCCGGCTGGGGACTTTTAGTATGTTATACCTGGGGGTCACCCCTACCACTTAAAATAATAACCCAGACTACACGATTTATTGCATTTATTTTTGCTTCGTTGACTGGGCTATTTAAATTGTATAATATGTTAGTTCTAGAGTATAATTAAATGAAAAAATTAATAATTTTAATTTAAAACAAAGTCAATAGTTTTAAAGTTTCAAATGAGGAAAAATAATTATATAAATTGATCGTGTTTTTTTTTATCAAAAATATGCATTGTAGGTTACTTTGCGGATTCCGAAAACATTTTCGACTACATACTATCGAACTACCTGCCATTGAGTAAATGGCGGGTAGTTGAAAAAAACAAAATTCCGACCAATTATGAAGGCCGAACGCTAGAAAATATTTTAAAGAGGCATGCATCGCAGCGTAAGTATTTCTTAAAAAATTATTATCCTGGTGAGTGGTGAAAATATTTCTCTGAAAAACTGCCAAAATTATCTCGCAATTGGAAAACATTCTTATAGAAATTTTATAGAAAATGTCATTGAATTTCTCTGGTAACTGAAAAAACGTTTCAATCGCAAGTGAAATTTTGAGAGAAATATTTTCACCAGTATGACCTATGTTTTATGTTATTAAGACGTGATCCATTCAACTTGACGTCAAGTTGGCTGGCCACCTATTATTGCTTAGGTATAACTTTTTTATTTTTTCGGAAGAAACGCTGAAATTTAGTAGGCGTCCAGAACAAACGATTTGCATTGAAAAACTTCACAAAATTTTCGAAAGATGATAAAACTATGTTAGTGTTTTATCATTTTAAAATTGGTTATCTACAAAGAAAAACTGGAAATGATGTATAATATAACAAAAGTTAATATGTTTTAATGGCTATACGCGAACTGCGCTGTACAGTGTGCGTTGGCGCGACTGAATCAGTCGATAGGCCGGTGGCGTTGCGGTGCATATTCTAATTTTTAGTAATTAATTTGAACTCTGTATTACAAGAAATTAGCAATAACAGACCATAGTTCATTAATTGTTCAGTATGTTAACCATGGCGCGGCCACTGTTGACTATGTTTAGTTTTCTTGACACTAACAATGCAATGGCGCCACAACTTAATGCATTGCATTATTGGAATACCTTTTTTTAATAATTAATCTTATTTTCCAGTACTCTTTTCAATTGATTACATATCATAAAAACTAGCTTTTGTCCACGATTTCGTCCGCGTGGGTAAGTTTTTCTTCCCTGAGGAACAGGTCGGAATTCCGGAATAACAGGTGGTCCACGTGTAGTCAACGCGGCCGGAGCAGCGGACAAAGGCTAGTCTAAAAGAAATTCGATCTCATTGGTTATGTTTCATATTGCAGGGAAGTGTATGTGCAATCGCGCTTGCACTTCGCGCCGGTGCGGGTGCTATAAACTAGGTATCGACTGTTCGCCAAAATGTAAATGCTATTCAGTTTGCAAGAATAAGAAAAAGGTCGACAAAATGGTAACTATCAATAGCTTAAATTTAGTTTTTATAAAAAAAATTGATTGTTTAGTTCAAATGAACTGGCGCGTTAAATTTGTATAAAACTTATATAATAATAATACATAATACGTCACAAAAATCACAATAATGCAAAATCGATGTGGAGTCACTTTGGATTTTATTTCGAAACCCATAACAACTACTCCGATCTGATTTTTTTTTCTTTTTTTTTGAAATGTAACTACAAAACACGAAAAAAAACCGTTTGCAGAGTCGCGAACGTGGTTACGTGCATTGTGAAAAAAAACATGATTTTGTTTTTTTTTCCTAATAAAAAACCGTTTTTTTTTGTGTTTTTTTTTTCAAGTGTGAAAAAAAACGGTTTTTTTACATCACTAGTTATACCACAGTATTCAGAATTTTAATGCGCATGCTTCGGTAATAACATCTAACTCTAAAAAACATTTTAAAACCACTAAATTCAGTGTAGAAATATCTCCTATTTGAAATCGTGAATTATAAGTGTATGGAAAACCTCTTATCTGATAGTTGCTGTGTGGATTTGTGTGGTGTGTGCTTTGTTAAACATGGAAGTGAACTATCAAGTAGGGTAGATCAACCAGAGAATGAACACCGACCAGTGATTGAACAGAAGTGTGACTTTTTGTTTAAAATAACGAACTACTTGTTTCTAGATAAATCGGTTGTGTTCCAAGTGTAAGCTGCATCTCCGCATTATTTAGTTCGTTCATTTGCCGTATTTAAACGCAGAACAGTGCGGTGTGAGAAAGTAAAAAACGCGATTTTTGCAAAAAAAAAAAAATCGCGTTTTTCACTTCGAAGTGTTCCCAAAAATTGAAATTTCGAAAAACCCTTCCAGCGTTACCTGGGGAAAGCGATTATCTAACGACAAAAATTTCCATTTTTGATTTCAGATGATCCAGCACCAAGTTATAAGGGGCACCGCAATTCTACTTTTTTCTGAAACGCTTCCAAATAATTGCTGCCATTGCCGTATTTTTTAACATTTTTCCATGAAAATTTTACAAAATATTCTTCAAATGTTATACTTTGATGTCCCATTGGTTTTAATAAATAGATTTTAACTCTGTTGTCGAAAAAAATTCACAAAAATGTGCCTTTTTTTGTACGAATTAACCTTACCCTCCCCTTAAGGCGGCATGGAAAAGGGTTTTAGAAACATGGAAGTTAAGAAATAGAGGGGTGTTACCCAAAACTGTTTTTCCGAAGCTTCTAAAGGAGGCTGTGGAGTCTGTTGGTCTCAAATCTCAAGCCAACTCTATTGCAGGGTTCAAAGCATGTGGCATCGTTCCATTCAATCCGGACGCTGTTCTGAAGAAAATTCCTCGTAAAACAATTGAGGATACCCATGAAACATCATGGACAGGTGCGATAGTAGATCATCTTGAACAACTTCAGACGGGTCCAGCGAAGACTGTGAAACGAGGAAAAAAACTCAATGTATCTGCAGGAAAGAGCATAGAAACATCGGATCTGTTGATAACTGAATCCAAACGCACATCACAAAATATCAAAACCAGAAGAAAGAGACGGGATGCAAGTGAAAGCGAATCAGAAGAAGAACATGGACAAACTGAAAATATGAATATAAGTGACACTGAGTCAGAAAAAGAGTCGGATTTAGAGGTTGTAGAATCAGAGAAGTCATTCACAGAAGAATATGAAATAGGAGAACCCTCTACCCTAAACGAAACATTAGCAGAAATGCAAAACTCTGAAGTTTTTATCGTGAACGACTTCGTATTGGTGAAATTTAAAACCAACAGAAGTGACAGACATTTTATTGCCAGGATTGAAGCTATTTCAGACGAAGAACTAACTGTTAATACAATGCACAAGAAAGACTCAAAAAAAGACGTTTTTTTTGTGTATCCGCAAATTCCAGACCTCTCAATAATAACGTTAGAGCAGATTGAGAGAAAAGTCAACCTGAAAGGGGAAAAACGCGGAAGGCACACCTTTCATTTACAAGGAGAAGAACAAGATCTTCTGGAATGAGTTTCTGGCCAGTTATTTTTAAGTTTTTTTTTTGTACAGCTGAGATTTTTATATTTTTTGTTGTTTTAATCTATTCAAGTTTAGACTGAACTCGTAATATTATGTTCCTATATGTTTTCTTTTTATTAATATAGTTTTTGTGAAGTTTTTTTACGTTTATCAACCAAGAGCTGTGAAATAAGGCTGAATAAATAAGAATTTTCCTATTTTTTGTTGAATGCATCGACCTAAAATAAAACAAGAAATGAATTCGATGTTTTTTTTAATATTTGTTGATCGACTTTACCTTCTGAGAAGGTAAAGTCAATTTTTCGATGCTTTTGAATAGGTGATCGACTTTACCCAAAATGCGGGAAAAGTCGATCACTCTTTAGGACAAAATAAAAATTGAATGGTAAAACTTAAAAAAAATAGTAACGGAAACAAAAATTAGAAACTGGTTTTCAGAAATAAAAGAATATCTGCAAATAAATAATCTGCTAGAAGTGTCCGCGGATCCATCGAGAATCTTTAACATGGATGAGACAGCCTTCTTTTTAAGTCCTAAAGGCCAAAAAGTTTTGGTTCGTAAAGGTGATAAAACAGTGTATAGTTTTATTGGTAATGGAGAAAAAGAGTGTATAACAACTTTAATTGCTGCAAATGCAGCAGGAAAAATGCCACCACCTATGGTTGTATTTTCTTACGAAAGGATTCCTGCATTAATTGCTTCGTTAATGCCAGATAATTGGGCACTTGCAAAATCAGAGTCTGGTTGGATGACGTCTCAGACGTTTTTTGAATATATTGCAAACGTTTTTTTGCCATGGGTTAAAAAAAATAACATACCGTTGCCGGTGATATTGTATGTTGACGGACATTCATCTCATTTAACCATGATTTTAAGCGATTTCTGTGTGGAAAATGGCATAATATTAATAGCCCTTTTCCCTAACGCGACACACATTCTACAGCCGATGGACGTGGCGGTTTTCCATCCACTGAAAGCGGCATGGAAACGAGCCGTGCACAATTGGAGAATGCAAAATTCAGGGAAAAAAATTAAAAAAGAAGAATTTTCTCCACTTTTATCGAAAGTATTAAAAGAAAGCATAACTGAAACTATAATTATAAAATATAATAACATTAAAAATATAATAGAAAAGCAAATTGGTCGCAACAAAATAAATATATTTTTAAGTAATGGAAATAAAAAATGGGACGGAGACCCAGAAGATACAAACCTCTATTATTTCTGGCGAAATTTAAAGGAAAACGTGATGACAGAAGAAACGGGCAGTAATCAAAGCAATCATAATGATTCGTACATTTCCAATGAGTTCGAATTAAATAATAATGAATTACATACAGATAACATACTTTTTGAGAAATCTTCCGAAAGTTTGAATGAAGAAACAGTAGACATTGAAAAAATTCACAGATCAGAAACAAACATTAAAAAAATAAATGAAGAGAAATCAGAATTTCGAAATCTAAATATTGAAATTTTAAGCAACGAGAGGGTGCATGCTGAAGACCTTAATACTATTTTTCCTAATTCTATGATTTTGGACTGCGACTGGGTTAATGACGTGTATCAAGAAGGGGAGAACGTAACTTTTGATGTTCTGGAGAAAAACATGTTACCTGAAGTAAACCGGACACCTGTCAAGGATAAAAATTATCAGCATTCAATAAGCGAATTACCAAAAAGCGACAGTACTAATAAGGTCCCCGATGTTGTTCCTTCGCCTTTTAAAAAAATATTGTTTTGGCCTGAAAAAATAAAAAATGAAACCAAACGGAAGAAAGAAAAAATCCCTAGTGTAGCGACTTCTGAAGAATGGCGAAGTTATCACAAAAAAAAAGAAGAAATAAAGATTAAACTAGAAGAAGAAAAAGAAGCAAGGAAGCGGAAAAGAGAAGAAAATAAGAAAAAAGTAGAAGAAAATATTAAAGCAAAAAGAAGTAAGCTTAAAGTAACTAATGCAGTTCAAGAAAAAATCCCAATCGACATAAAAAAAGGAACATACGTAATTGTCAAATATGACAATAAATTATATCCTGGGGTTGTTTTAAAATATTTACCGTTTGAAGGGTTTGTAGTCAACGCAATGGAAGCCAGTGGAGATGGGTGGAAATGGCCTTCGCCTGAAGATCAGTGTCTTTACAAACGAAATGAAATAATAATGATTATTAAGGAGCCTCAAAAGAAGAATAACAGAGGTTGTTATTACGTGCCGGAAATGAAGCAATTTGAAAAAAAAAAACAATTAAATTAAAAAAAGTTGAATTTAAGTTTTTATTTTATAATTTTGAAACTAGAAAAAGATCATTTCATTTAGTTGGTTTTTGGTAAAAAAATGCACATAACATGTATTAAATGTAATGGAAACATTGTTTTATTTTTTATAATAAACTTATTTTTTGGCTTAAAATATATTTAATCAAATGTACTTTTTAATGGTTTTTAACTGTATGTCAGCTACTGAAACCTATAACTGTCCGGCATAGGTTCATTAAAAAAATATTGATGTCAGGTTAAGGAACACTGCAGAATTTTTTTAATTTGTAATTTTTATTAGTTTATACATTATTTTTGCTTTAAATCTTTGCGTTTTATAAAAAAAAATAGTGTCTAATGAATATAAAAATTAGCGTATGTTTCAAAATGAAACATTTTCATGACAAAACGAGACAATGAAGTCATTGATTCCCTTATACTGTCAGGTACCGGTACGTTTACCTTAATGGGTTCATCAAATGGCTCAATGTTCAAGGTATCTTCATTTTCAATTTTATTTGAATAAATTGAATCGTTCAGGTGCTATGCTAAAAAAACCTTAATTTTTGATCGAAATTACCCCGTTTGACGGTACGTATGAAAAAAATTAATGAATTTGTGGTGTTTTTTCGGCATTTTAAAAATCTGAAAAAGTGTCATTTGCGTTATAATAACTGTACATTGGAAAGAGGTTCAATTTAAGATTTCATTCAATGACTATTTTATATCTTTTTTCTAATAAAAATAAAAATCACAAAATTTCATGATGTTTTATTATAGGTATATTATACAGTGTACAATATACTGAATTTTTGACAGCATTGATGCTCTGAAGATGGTGTAAAGAGCACCGAAATGTAATTTTAATTCACCAGTATTGCAATTTTTTTGATCCTTTGCCACTGAGATTTTCTCTCTTAATTTCGAGTGTCATTTACTATGAACAAACCGTTGAAGTTATATGACACCACCAAGGACCTCTATCCATTGCTAAATCAAAATGGAATCACCTTCAATTATTAAAAAAGGAAATATCTCAAGACTGTCATGAGTTCTACAATAATCTGCCAAAGAAAGAATGAGAAGACTGAAAAATTCCCAAAAGAATAAAAAAGAGGTCCAAAATGTACGAACTCGTTTTGCACTAAAAAAAATTGACGGGGAAGTTATAAAGGTTTGCCAAAAGTTTTTCTTAGCTGCACTTAGTTTCTCAACGAAACGTTATTACTACTGTAGCAAAGAAAAAATTGCTAGATGGAGAAATCCGCGAAAAACGCGGTGGTGATCATCGTTCGAAGGCATTTCAAGCGAAAAGGGACAATGTAAAAACATTTATTGAAAATTTGCAATCTAAGGAGAGCCACTATAATAGGGCCAAATCAAAAAGGGTGTACCTGGTGCCGGAACTAAACATTTCTGAATTGTGTCGAATGTATAACGCTAATGTTGAGGAAAATCTTGAAGTCCGTCAAAGATTTTTTTATGATATTTTCGTTAAAGATAAATAATGTAGGTTTTGGTACACCGTCAACCGATGTGTGCAGTACCTGCTGTCGTTTAAATAATTTGATAAAACATTCTAATGATAATCCACAAAAGAAAATGCGTGCAATAACTGATAAAAGACTCCATAAAGTCAGAGCTAAACAGTTTCACCATTAGCTGCAAAGCCCGATAATTCAGTTACGTTTTGTTTTGACTTTCAGCAAGTGCAAACAACCGATGGATCAGAACATCCTAAGGCTCACAAAATTATACTATAGGAATAGCTTGCTAAGTTGTATCGCTGCAAGTGAGGAATCAATAGGAACAGCACTCAAAAACATTACATTGAGAGATGCAGTTCTTCATTTATCATCTGCTTGGGATAAATTAACACCAGAAACCATTAAAAAATGCTGGAATATTATAATGCCTAGAACTGACATAGCTAACAATGGTCCGACAATACAGATGATGATCCAGATGACGGAATCTTTTGCAACAAAGATGGAGGAACGAAAAGGCTAACGAAAATGTTAATATTGAGAGTGTCATAAGTGATACAATATCACTGCTAGAAGAAGTAGCACCCGTAAGCTAAATTTCTATTAAAACCGTAATTTATAAAGCATGAACCACACAATTAATACATATTTATTCATGTACCTGATTATTAATTGTGAAATTGATTACAGGTTGAGTACAAGTCTGCAGATGTGGAAGAGTGGAATGAAGATGTAAATCAAAGAGGTGCAATAGAATTACAAGAATCAGATAGCAGTGAGGATGAAGAAAACGAACCACCAGTCATAAAAATAGCACATGCTGCAGCTATAAAAGCGTTAGATACTGCAATAGAGTAGTCTAAACAAAATGCAATCCATATTAGTGACCTAATGGCATTAAAAAGGATCCATGAAAAAGCTGTGATAGCGAAAATATTACAGAAAAGGCAACAAATGAAAATAACTTCTTTTTTTATAAAAATTGTTACGGTGTGATCGCGTTCAGCTTGTCCCTTCAGCTGTTACCTGCCGGAACGCCTTACGGTGATTTGAACAACCGTGTTGGCGTCTTATCAACTTACCCCTTGGGTCCGGCAGTACGCCACTGCAGTGAAATTACGGTCGTGTTCGACCGGACATGGGCTTTCACCACACCTCTAATTGATTGGTTTGGGATGCCAGGACGATTAAGTGTCCACTTATTTCTACTTTTGCTCACTTCGATAATTGTAGGGCGTATAGTGTCGTTGTGGTGAATGGTGTCGTGTTCGATAGCAAACAGAATCCGTACCTTCGCTTGGTTGCTCAGAGCCGAAGGCCAAGATCCCATTCACTACCCCCAATTTGTTGTGTATGATTGTAACCTACCAGACCCATAGCCGGGGCTATGAATGTCCACTATCGGTGTGGAATGTATAGTATATACGGTTAATAATATTTGTTCGATAGACTATTTTTGCCTTCGAGGGCGTATATATGTATTATTTTCTCTGTAAAGGTATTTCGGTGGAAGTCGACATCCGTTCGATTCAGTATTTTCTAAGTTCGGTAGCGAAAACATTTTGTTAGTATATCGTACGAAGCTCGTGATGCTAGTCTATTACGTAGACCTGTCAGTTTCGGTGGCTACGGAGTTCGGAATGGTTCCGTTAACAATTTTAGTAATTTAGAACGTATCGAGGATACGTTACGGGTTTTGTCCGGTAAAGCGTGGATTAATTATTCGGTTTGTCTTATGATATTTTCTTTTGGTTTCGACAATCATACCTGGACTACGGACACTAGCTAATAAAAAGGAATTCCTGGTCTAATAACTCTCCTTACCTAAACTACCTATTAACGCCATAAGTTGGTCACAATAATAAACTAACACCTCTGTCCGCTAATCCCATTAGCTTGTTAACAGGGTACCTTCCCGGTAGGGTATGTTGTTGACCTGCCGACCGAGACTTGCGACTTTCAAAATTTATTTTCACATGCGTTCGATTATTCATTTTATTCTTTTTTTTTATTATTTAATGGCATTCGATTATGCGTATCTGATTAATTCTAGTCTGACCGCCGATAATTAATCTGCGTGGAGCCTCACGTATTCGAATCGTACGTTATTGTCCGTTCGTCTGTCTGTTTTGCGTTTCGCTGTTGAATTACATTTTTTTGTAAAGGAAGTATCTTTACCCTGATTTACATATTCGAAAAATGTATGACTTATACGTTGAGAAATGCCTAAGCGAAGGAAAGCGAGCTTTAAAACAAAAATTTTACTATCATGTTTTCTTTATCAAGTTCAATTTGCACTTTAAAGTTCCTGCAAAAGATACATGTAGTCGATGTGACGAACTTCAATTGAAGATAATGGCTGAAACAACTGACTCGGATCGGCGTGGTAAATTTGAATTGGAAAAGAAACTGCACTTGGCCAAAGCTTTCAAAGCTAAACAATCTCTTAAAAATGACAAAGCTGCTGCATCAGATGAATGTTATGTTGCCACTTTTGACTTACAAAAGGCCCTGCCATATCCAAAATTGACTACATCTATAGCATACTATAAGCGAAATATGTATTTTTACAATTTTGGAATCCATTCTTTTAACAATGATAATGGGTTCATGCATTTATGGGACGAGACAGAAGGAGGGAGAGGGTCTCAAGAAGTAGCATCTATGCTTGCTAAACATATTAGGCAAGAGGCTATAAACCATACACATGTTATTCTTTACTCAGACTCATGCACTGGCCAAAATCGAAATATTAAAGTCGCCGCTACATTAATGAACTTGGTCTTAGTCAATTAAACATTAAAACAATTGATCATAAATTTTTGGTTTCAGGCCACTCATTTTCAAGATTTCGGAGAAATAGAATCAGTGTTACGAAAGTGTATTCAAATCTTTACCCCTGAGGACTGGATTCATGTGGTCAAGAAATCCAAGGCTAAGAAGCCCTTTGTAGTTGTCAAAGTAATAACACCTGAAATTTTATCCACGAGAAGTCTTGAAGACATGATAGTCAACAGAAAAAAAACTGATGAAGGCTATCCCGTCAAGTGGTTAGAGATGAGGTGGATGAGGTTTGAGCGAGAAAAACCTTGGACACTACAGTTTAAAAAGACCTTAAATGAAGATGTTGCTTTCTCGAAAGTAACTATGTCTAAGACTATTTCTAAATTTGTTGAGAAGCAAGATCCACTGTACAAAACTCCAAGAGTGGTTACTGAGGCGAAGAAAAAGGACATGCTTTCTCTTTTACCATTTCTTCCTCCAAATATACACGGCCATTTTAAACACCTAGGGGGAAGGACACTTTGATGCAAGGGGCACATTGATACAACAATAATATTTCAAAATCGAGAAACGTTATTCGTGTGGCGTCATCACTAAAACGTGTCTATACATGTGTGAATACAACAACTGCGACTGCGACGTTCGCCAGTTACTCGTTGGCGTTTGACGTAGATGTGTTTTTAGAGCGGCAAACTAAAAAAATACGTGAAATGTAAAAAGGTTTCAACACTGTTTTACGTCGTTTAGTTAAGATTAAAAAATACCAAAGGTAAGTAATTCCATTCAGTATTTAGGATTACACGTGATTTTTAAATAAGTTCAGTAGTTTTAATTATAATATTTAGTTTTCTGAAAATGCCCGTTGGGGTACTTTGATACAATAAGGTACGGGGCACTTTGATGCACATCATATTATAAACGAACAAGAGAAAGCGTTTACTGAATATTTATTGAACTGTAGTAAAATGCATTATGGGTTGTCATTGCAGCAAGTCTTGGTTTTGGCTTATGAATATGCAGAATACTTGGAGTGTAAATATCCGGAATCCTGGAAAATAAATAGATGTGCTGGGAAAGATTGGGCGGCAGGATTTAGAAAGAGGAATCAGGCTCTAAGCCTCAAAAAGCCAGAAAATACGAGCGCGGCAAGAAGTTTTGCGTTTAATGACACCGCAGTTAACGAGTTTTTTGACAATTATGAACGTGTATTGACGCGCCACAAATTTACGCCTGATCGTATAATAAATCTGGAGGAAATTCAGGAAGTGTTAGCAGAATAAGAACGGGAAGAAGCTAACAATGCTGAGGTGGTTATTTTACCTTCAGATATAGCTGACGATGTCACAGACGAAGACAAAGGAGATGAAAATGAAATTGGGGAAACAGTTATCAACGATGTTCCAGGTCAACTTGAGATAATATATGAAACTGAATCGCCTCTCGAAACGACAAATATATTTGGAAATAGTGCTGAAAGCAGTTCTTCATCTTTGGTAGATAACATACGAACTGTATATAATACTAACGAGCCATCAAAGTCAAAGTGAAGAGAGATGAACTCACTGAGAAGCCAACTGAACTTTTTGAAACAATTTTCACGCATGAAATATTTGATTACATGGTAAATGAAACAAATAAATACACCGCAACAGTTCATAATAACGTCGATTTAGAGCTCACAAAAAATGAATTGAAAATTTTTATTGGAATATTATTATTTTCCTCATATCACATCCTTCCGCAACAAAATATGTATTGGTCTACATCTGAAGACCTAAATACAACCAGTGCAAAATGCAATAACTCGTACTACATTCAAAACACTAAAATCAAAGCTTCACCTAAATGATAATTCTTTGTTACACGATCCAGAAAAGAAAAAAGACAAATGATTCAAAATTCGACCATTGATGGAAAAACTAAATCATTCTTTTCAACAGTTTGGTATTTTCGAAGAAAACCTTTCGATTGACGAAATGATTGTGAAATATTATGGACATCATGGCTTGAAGCAATTTATTAGAGGAAAGTCCATCAGGTTTGGCTACAAGCTTTGAGTTTTTTGTGGAAAAGGTGGATATTGTTTTTATTTATGTTTTTATATTGTGGAAAATCCGAAACCAAAACAAAATACCTTTGGGCACAAGTGTAGTTCAAACTCTTCTTACTGATGACCCAAATAGTCATGCAACTTTTTTTCAAATTACCTTCAAATGGTTGATTTACGTGATTTAGGATTTCGTGCCACGGGGACCAATCGCGAAAACAGATGCAAACGATGCCCTCTTATAGGTGACAAAGAAATTAAAAAAGACGACTCGAGGAAATTTTGATAATCGTTTTGATGTCAATGAAGTTATTGATAGTAAAATGGAATGATAACAGGTCAGTTAGGCATGTATTTGTCGCAACTATGACAGTATCGAGCCGCTTGCAAATGCTAGTCGTTATTCCCGCATTGCTCCATAAGCGAATTAAAATTTCTCAACCAAACATTTACAAAAATTATAATCAAAATATGGGAGGCGTAAAAAAGCACGATTAGTTGATATCGAAATACCCAATTGGCATCCGTGGGAAAAAATGGTATTGGGCACTTTTGACGCGAATGATAGTTATGTCAGTTGTAAATGCTTGGGTTTTACACAAATTTGTAAATACGGAACCACAAAATCATATGCCGTTGTTGGATTTCAAAAGTTACAATTTGCGGAAAGAATCTGGACGAAGAATAACTAATTTGCAAGCTGTAAATGTAAATGTGTGATTTGATCGAAAGAATCATTTGATTGAACGTCGCGATACACAAAGAAGATGCGAACTCGCAGGCTGCACAGGAAAACCGCGTACATTCTGCAGAAAATGTGACGAAATACTTTGTGTTCACTGTTTCACACCATATCACACGAAATAGTTATTGAATTATCATATAAGTATATTTAGCATATTTCTGTAATACGACTAGTGTTCTATCAAATAAAAAAAAAAACATTATACAATATATTTGCATCAATTTAGAAAAAATATTAAAGTTTTATTTCCATACTAATAAAATTTATTTGGTATTGTTAATTAAGATTCTTGAATATTCTTTGGGCCCGTGTCCTTATATGAGGACATCGCTTTTCTGGCAAACGTTAGTTTTTTTTTAATATGAGCCTTATTCCTTTATGCTTTATGGTATATTTAAAGTGTAGTACAAATACGACATATTTTTCAAAAAATAATCTGACCCTTAATGGGTTAATGGTAATACATTAAGAGTTGCTAGCTCCATCTACTGAAAACTCGTTAAAATTATTTAGAATAGTCAAATAAAACTTTTTTTTTTAATTTTTGTTCTTTCAAGGCGAGAACTCTCAACTTTTTGTTGGCAATAAATAACTATCCGATTTCCGGCCTTGCCTTTGCTGTTTTTCTGTTTAAATGAACATCAATATTAATAATATGGTATATTAAATTCTCATTTCGGTAATTATAATTTTTATGACCCACATAGAACAAGTTATTTTCAACAACACATTGTACTCACACAATATTATATACTTCTATAGATACGTCGATGACGTCATTTGCCTATTTCAAGGTAAGAAAATCCATATCAACTGTTACGACACATATGCACGTTTTTGATTTGAAGAGAAGTAGCAGTTATTTTATACGGATATTACTGTGTTCGTCATTGAAAACGAAATCTAATTAAGTTTTAGTTTAATTTTCAAGAAAGGTTTAGTTCATGAAAATGCCGTATGAGGTCATCATACTACAGAATTTTGATAATGAAAACAAAAATAGAAGGAGGCTGGAGATTTGTTTGTTTTGATTATTCGGTTTTTTGCCGAGCCGACGAGTTGTTGAAAATTTTTGCAGAGTGAAAAATAAATAATTAATTGGATAAAAATTTGAGTTACGTACTAACGAATTACATTATAAATTATAATGGATTATTGAGTGCATTATTGAAATCGAGAAACGACGTTTAAAATGGTTTACGATATACTGGCATAGTAATTTTTCTAATCGTTTTAGCAGTTTAATTCCAGCTAAAGAATTTACCTTTTGATTCGTTTGAAAATTATTTAGAAGGTTGATCGACATGGATTCCTAAGAATGATGGATATGGAACTAGTTGAGATGATGTTGCTAAATGGAACAAAGATAATTAACTCGAATGGTGAAAATTAACTTTTCTGGAGTACATAATTTGGCTTTCTTTTTTAATTTATTTAAATACTATTCATGATTCCATCACATTTACAGTAGAATTTAATTCTAACAATAAGTTACCTTTCTTAGACCTCCTAATAGACATTAATTCAAATATCCACAAATTTTCGATATATAGAAAGTCGACCTACACAGACAACAAAATCAATTTCAATTCGGCCCACCCTCTGTCGCACAAACTAGCCGCTTTCCATAATATGTTCTTTAGATTGTTTAATTACCACTTAGATGAAGATAGTTGTCACCATGAATACTCAGTTATTAGACAAATAGCTTCCAACAATAACTTCCCGATGGTAACTATGGATAATTTATATCGCAAATATAGTGTTAAAAGAGACACTTGTTCTAATACCACCTTAAAACCTATTTCTAATTTCTTACATAATTTTGCTTCGTTAACTTTCTGTTATAGTTATTCACAATTGTAGTGTAGTCATTTAGTAATATTATATTAAATTGCAAACATCAATAAATGCTGTTTATTATTATTATTTGTATACGGAATGTGCTGATTAAGAACATTCCGAAGTGTGTATGACAAATGAGGTAAATAGTGTTACTGACTTAGTATATAAGACAATGAACTTAGAGTATTTAGAGAATAGTGTGTAAATATTAGAGTAGGGTGTATATATTAGAATATAGTGTACATAGCATTAGACGTAAGGACCATGTAGGAATATTGAAGAATAAAGGATAATTTACACCGACTTTGAAGAGCTAAAGCGTAAACCGAACCTGTCCATTACACAATTATTAATTAATTAATTCAATTAATTTCCGATTCATACATTTGTATCACGTTTGTAAAATATTATGTCAATAATTTAATTATTAGTATACCGTATATCGGGACTAAATTGAGCCTTAAGAGGTTAAATTGCACCGTTGACGACAAAACTTTTGTTAGTATTCATCTCAAAAACGGTAATGCATACCACATTTTCAACTACTGGGTATTGTGGGTAGAGCTGTAGCAAACCGTATGTATTCGTTACCGAGTAACGGGTACATCGCCTGACTCGAAGTACCGAATCGTTACTCACAAATTTATTTCGTTACTCTCATTTGTCGTATGTCACTGTTTGATTCACAGAGCTGAGATTGGTTATACGAACGAATACCAATCTAAAAGCCTTAATAACGATCGAACATGGTGCGGAGGATTCGCGACCTTGGTGTGCTCCGGACCATACTCGATGGTGTGGCGAGCAGTCCGCCGCACATTATTATTATTATCGGTACGCTTGGTTCGATCGTTTGCACATCGAATGTGGTGCGTTTCGCACCAAGGTCCCTCGTTTGGACGACGCACCGAACCGTTCGGTGCTTCAGTCGTGAATCTACCTCCGAGTGCGTTACTTGCTACTAGAGAAATGGCGTCCGAGCGCGAAGACGTCTATATACCGGAAAAAAGATTCATTGTGGAAGTTTTAGAACTGTACAAAGATTTCCCGTGTCTATGGGATACGTCTCACAGTCTATATTGCAACAAGGACGCCCGCAATCAAGCGTTGGAGATAATTGTAGAAAAATGGAAAACATGTTACCCAAATCCCACTAAAGACGAAGTCAAGAAAAAAATTGAACATCTCAGAGTCGCATACAGTCGAGAGCGAAATAAAGTAGGTAGATAACAAATAAAGTAAAAAGCACTTTTTAAAATTACTATTTTATTTATTATATGTATAATACCTAACAAAAAATATTACGCACTACTTGATTAACAGCCTGTTATTAGATAATTATTACATATAATTATTTTTAGGTGGAATTCAGCAAATCTAGCGGTGCTGGGGTGAAAAACGTACACACTCCATCACTATGGTACTATCCGTATTTAAGTTTTCTCCACGAGAAAACAAAACCGACATCAGAGGGAATCGATAATTTATCAGATTCAAATAATGAGGTAAGTACAGGATCCGCCACTCGAAGTGTTACCAATTTCACACTGCTGTAGTTGTTAAACAACTGTAGACAGCGTGTTTATAGTTTAACACATGAGAGTCAATCAAGTTGGTTATTAGTCTACGAGCGCATATTTTTCTACGTCGTTTTTAAAAAAGAGCCTAGCAAATGGAATTTAAACGGAATAGTGTGATTGCCTTGTATTTGGCCGGAAAGTCGCAACCAGCTATTGTGCGTGAGCTCCAGCATTTACGTGTAAACAAAATGTTTGTGTATCGAACCATCAAACGTTACAGTGATACTGGTAGCATTGCAAAACGCCATGTAGGCGGTCATAGAAAAACAACAACATCACCAGAAATGACTCGCAGGGTGAGAGCTCGAATTCAAAGAAATCCACGTCAGAGCGCCACACAATTGACTAAAAATTTGAACGTGTCCGTCACAATACGGCGCATACTAAAAAATGAACTTAAATTGAAGCCTTACAAGATACAAAAAGTACAGGATTTAACACCGGAGCAAAAGGCAGTTCGTCTTCAACGAACAAGAGCACTAAAAGCTTTGCACGAATGCGGCGAACTTGAAAATTTGGTATTTTCTGACGAAAAAATTTTTAGTGTTCAACAACATGTAAACAAATAAAATGATCGTGTGTGGTTGAAGAGCAAGTCCAACGACAATTTGGACAATCGAATTTTATTTCCAAATTCAACCTAAAGTAACTCGCAAGACGTGGTTTCACAACGTATGGATCAATCGTAAATATAGCTCTATAATCTCAAGGACATAAAGTGTGACCTAGTCTAAAGTCACACTTTATGTCCGGCTTATCTACATAAAATTGGTATAAAAGATTCGCCAATGTGCGATTGTGGAGAAGCGATTGCAGATTCCGATCATCTATTACTTTCATGTCATCTATACAATGAAGAACGAGATCAACTGTGGAAAGTTCTATCTAACGACCAAATCACATTTCCATTTAACGTTATTACGATACTTCTCTGTGGAAACAAAAACTTGACTTATTTTCTATACCGTATAATGTCAAAAAACAATGTGAAAATCTAAAATATAAGTATTCGTTGTAAGAGTCACCTATTGTATCTAACCCTACCTATCCCGGCCGTCCTTTTTCCTGGCCATCTTGTTTGTCTATTTCCCGCTGACCATGGTCCGAGGCTAATCCATGCCCCCTATCCTAACATCCCTACGTTTTGTCCCTCTTGTGTCCCTGTCATTTATGTTGTGTTTTATCGCGTCGCTTATATGGTTTTTAATTATCAAACTTTTAAACCCGCACTGGTTAATTGCTAGTCAAAGCAAAGGCCATTCCGTTAAAAAAAAACCTGCTCTATTAGGATGTGTTGAGTGTCATGAACGACACACGGCCGAGTATATAAAAATGAGTTGTATAGCTTGCTGTCCCATTGAAGTATACAAAATAAAGTTTTGTAATGTTTATCTTATAAACTGAAAATAACATTATTTTTGTGCGTTTTTTTAATTTGAAAGTAATGAACGAACAGTATGTTGTTTATGTTAAATTGGATTATGTCCTGATGAAATAAAATATTATAAATGGTACTAGTTAGTTCTTTTATTTTTAACAGTGCTGAAAGTGCCCCACTACATGGCCGAAACTCAGCTTGTAGTGGGGTACTATGGGCCTCTTGCAGCATGTTTCAAAAATACCAAATTTACAAATAATTTTCATGTTTAAGACAAAATAACCAATACAAATTATACTACAAGAATCAATTAACACTCTGCAGTTCGCATTCTTCCCTTAATCTGAACACATAAAGAATTATTAAATATGTTTAAAAAACGGCCGAACCCGCCCCCTTCTCCCCTACTTAAAAAGTTTTTTTAGTAACACGTGATCATTGCATCAGTTTTGGGGATACTTTGCACCGCACTTTCAGGTAGGGAAAAGTATTGCTTATATTTGAGGAGCTCGTTTGCAAAACTTGACAATCCATTTTAAACAAAAATCGACTTATATATCGTACATCAGTATTCAACCCTAAACATATCTGAATTTCTGGCTATTTTTAATCTAAACCTAACATATCCTATACAAATTAAATGACGAAAATAGCGTTTGTGATCAAAACTTGACAAATCCACTCAGTGCGTTTAATACACATAAAACATCAGAGATTCCATAATAATATTACAGATTTCTATATTAATATCGGTTCTTTCTTAGATTGCCATGATTTGTTGTTTGAGTATTTTAACGTCCGAGTGCATAAGTTCATTACTTGTGAATTTACGTGCACGATATCTCTATGCGTGCGCGTCATTTTCTAAGAATTGTGATTCGGCGGTGTATTACAAAGCCAAAAATTGTCGTTTGTTAGTGAGTGTTACTGTGTGAAGTTTTTAATTTTATACTATTAATAATTAAACATTTAAACCAAAGAAATGGATAAATCTGTTGATGAAATAAATGTAGGAACAAGGAGAAAGAGAAGACAGCCATCAGCAACCTGCTCGAAAGCTCGCAAAGATGCCAAATGTTTAAGGTACAATGTAGTTGAATAGGTTTGATTTTTTTAGTGCTAATCACGCATCTCTTTACAGATATTCATTAAAAGATGAATTATTTGATATACCGTGCAATCACAAAGAAGGATCCAAAATGTATAAATGTTCAAGTTTTCGTCCATGTGATGTACAATTTAATCGATCGAGGTTTTTCGCTACAACCGAGAAAATAAAACAAGACATTTTATTATGTCATCTTATGGCACCGTCTAATCCTAGACGACGAAGGGTTTCATTGGCGAAAAACAAACGCACTGTTTCTGTCGAATATCATGTACGTATTATAACGTCGTTTTTTGTTTAGTACCTACCATCTACCTATTATTTTTATTGTGCATGATATTGCAGATGTTTTTTAAGAAGACGAAGCTTCTACCAGTTTGCCAGAAGATGTTTAGTGCAGTTTTCGAAATAAAAAAGTTTCGGATACTCAACATTTGCAAAAAATATATTTTGGAAGGCAAAACACCTGTTGAACGACGTGGAGGTGACAAGAAGATAACATTGTATCAACCCAAGAGGCAAAGTGTTCGAAAGTTCATCGGAGAATTACCGGCAGTGGAATCCCATTATGCAAGGGGAAAATCTAAGCGAGTGTACATAGCCGCCAATCTTAACGTGAGGAAGCTTTGGAAGATGTACAATAAAAAGGTAGATGATAATCTAAGAGTAAAGTACGATTTTTTTAACAACATTTTCAAATTGGACTTTAATATTGGGATTTCTTCCCCATCGAGCGATGCATGCACTTCTTGTGTAGAATTAAAAAATAAAATTAAGACTGAAAAAAATGCAACCGTAAAAGCAAGACTGATGGGCGATCTGAGTGTGCACAAAAAACGGGCAAAAGCTTTCTATGATTTGTCTAAGAAAGTTATAGATGATGCAATAACGTTCTGCTTCGATCTTCAGCAGGTTCAGCCCATGCCAAAGACGCCTATACAAGAGGCATTCTATGCCAGGCAGATAGCCTTGTACGTATTTTGTTGTATTGGCATGGACTCTAGAAACCCCGAATTTTATGTGTGGAGTGAAGAACAAGCAAGTCGTGGGTCCATTGAAATTGGATCCGCCTTAATTCATCATTTAAATGAAAAAACAACTGACATTAATAACAATATTAGCCACATTAGATTGTTTTGTGACGGATGTGGAGGTCAGAACAAGAACAGTTTTATCATACATGCCTTAATGAACTGGCTATACAATGCCCCAGAAAACATAAGAAGAATTGAATTATATTTCCCGGTGCGTGGCCACAGTTTTTTGCCTGCAGACAGGGCCTTTGGCAGGGTTGAAAAAGACTTACGAAGAGAAGCGGTGATAATTGATAAAACCGATTACATTAAGCTGTATGTGGAACATGGTACTGTTAAAGAGCTCGGGAAGGATTGGCAATTAAAAAATATAAAAGTTCTCGAGGAACAATACAAGAAATTGAAAGACATTCAAAAATACAAGCGAGTCTTCATTAACCGATCTACTAAAGGTAACGTATTGGTAAAAGGAATGATGTTCTACAGATTTGATTGTGAAGAAAAGTATAGTTCCCTCGTTAAGCGTGGAAAAAAGCAAAAGTTTTACGATCTGCCTGAAGTTCAGTTAGGAAGAGCACTCTCAAAAGAAAAGCTCAGAGATGTCAAAGACTTACTAAAGAAACATTTCGGGGAAAATTGGACCGAAAATAAAAATTTATCATATTATCGTCGAATTATTTTCAATAATGTTGAAGAAAATGTGCAATTTGAAGAAGATCCTGAAGAAACACATTGCGATTGTCTAGAGACAGATTACGAAGTACACGTTTAAAAAATTTGTATTTTATTTTGTGAGCACCTGTGAGAATATATTTTTCGTTCAAAAATAAATAAATAAATAAACAAGATTCATGTGAATCTCATATACTCTGTTTTTTATCGTATAATAAAATATTTTACTTAATTTATTTCTTCAAAACTTGACATATCCAAAATATTTGTTTTCTGAACTTAACAAATTCATTGCTTGTTTTCAAAACTCGATAAAACCAAAAGATTTTTATATAAAAAAAAATAACCATTTAATTTTAAAATTCCACCTTGGGCTTATGTCCATACAAAGACTCAGAGCTACTAAACGAGCCCAAAAACAAAACAAAAGTTTATCAGGCCTTCGGTGTGGCGGTTTTTTACATTTTCTGAAAATGTTGGTTTTATGGATTTGTCAAGTTTTGCAAACGAGCTCCTCATTTAATGATAGTAGTATTATCTATATGTTTCGTGTTTCTAATAGAAAAGCTTAAAAAATGCCAACGGGCAGTGGGTTCAAGACGGTACGTGGATTACACAGAAGAACAATTGCAAGAATGTTTGAATGCGGTAAGAACCGGACAGCTTTCGCATAGAAAAGCAGAGGAAAAATATAAGATTCCCAGAACAATTTTTAATAAATTAAAAAATAAACATGATAAAAAACCTGGAAAACAACTAATATTCACAACAGACAAAGAAAATGAATTTGAAAATTGTGTTATTTCTTTAGAAGTATGGTTTTCCAATAAATTCATTCGAATTACGACATCTGCAGTGAGGAGCCGCGTCGCCTCGGCAGACATGTCTACAGGAACCATAACGACCTCAAGAAGCACTGCAGAAAATACCATATCAAAAGTCTCAAGTTCACATTTGTCTGCAACGCATGCGACCTGGCTGAAGATGACCTGAAGAGGATGAGAAAGCACTACGGAAGCCACGGTGAGCCATTCACTTGCACCCCACACACACCACCCAGACCATCACACTACAACATGCCATCGACATCAACACAAACGCGATCCACTTCACCACATCTTAACACGCGCCCCCAGGGGGAACATTGGAATGTCGTTGTTTATCGCAATTGCATTACAATGTTCTTTGGGAATTGGCGAACCCAGGGAAACCCGAGCACGCACCAGTCGGTTGTGTACCCGGCTGGGTGATTCATTTAGGGACTATTATGAAGGAAGGACAGTCGCAACTTTTTTCTTCTTCTGTTCTTCCCTCTTTTTTGTTGTTGATAGCGGTCTTGTCCCTCCGTTATGGGTACACTTTTGTTGCTGTCCTTTGTTTGTAGTAGTCCCTAATAGTACACCTGCGTGTTTGCCGTGCGCGGTGACCCGTAAGGCGGAAAAGAGGATCCTGGCAGTTGAGGTTCGCCTGGGTGCACCAACACACTGCTTTGGCCTCCGCTTCGCTGTAAACGGGCGGCTAGACCTAACCCAGTCTAGTCAATCGGCTAACGTCGTGTTTATTTAGTATTCCGGCGGGGTGAGCCAGTGTCTTTGGATGGAGTGGCGCCGTCTCTTGAGCTGACTATGTCACCGTGTAGCCCTGGCGCTCTGTACCGGTTTGCGGTCATCGTCCCCTTGTTGGGCTCCGTGGTGGGCGGGGAGCACGGTTGATGAATATAATACAATTATTATGAGCAATTTTCCCCCTTTAACTAGCCCTCCCTCTAAGAGAGGGCGTAAAGATGAAGGTTTTAATTTGTTATTTGGCAATGACTCGGCAACTGTTACTCCATGTAACAAATATTTAATTATGAATAAAGTTAATGGAAATTTCAATGGTGACAGTCCTTTTTACATTAATAAACATCTTGATGGCTTGTTTGGAACTTTTCCAAGTGTTAAAAAGTTGCGTGATGGATGTTTATTAATTGAAACATCTTCCCAGCATCAAGCTGAAAAGGTATTGGCATGCGAAAAGATAAAAGGTGTAGATATGTGCACAGACGTTCCTGTAAAAGTAGAACTACATAAGCAGCTGAACTTTTCAAAAGGCATTATTTATTGTTTCGATCTTCTTAATTGCACAGTTGAAACAATAAAAGAGGAACTTAAAGATCAAGGTGTTACAGACGTATACCGAATCCACGCACGTAGAGACGGTCAATTAGTACCTACACCGTCTCATATTCTTACGTTCTGTACACCACAGCCTCCGCCATTAATCAAAGCAGCATTCTATTCCTTGAAAGTACGTCAGTATATACCATCTCCCTTGCGTTGCTATAAGTGTCAAAAGTTTGGACATTCGCAGAATAACTGTAGCTTTCCCAGTCTCTGTGACAACTGCGGCCAACCTTTGCATGAGGATATTCCATGCAAAAGGGTATCTCACTGCGTTAATTGCGACGGAACCCACTCTGCAAGATCTAGAGAATGTCCACAATACAAAGTGGAGTTCAAGATCCAAGAGATCAGAACAACTGAAAAAATTTCTTTCGCAGAGGCCAAGCGCAAGTATAGAGAATCTGTCCCTTCTTTTACACGTTCTTTCGCAACCATTGCTGCCGTTCCTATCGTCAAAGTAGACATGTCAACCCAGACATGTGACATGTCTACACAAACCGAAATTTCCCCATCCATTTCTAAAACTGTTGTTGCCAAAAAGCCAAATAAGAAAAACAAAAAAAGTCCGGATAATAGATCGAGATCGCCGGTTAAAAAACCAACTTCACCGGTAAAATCTCAAATTGAAAAAATTAAAACATCTCCGGTAAAGAAAACTAAGGTTATCTTGAACCGGGATAATAGTCATACAATGACTATAACGCGTACTCGCGTCGACCATAGCAGCAGTGCAGACTCTGCTATGGACGAAGATATAAGTAGACCTCCTCATCATCGGTCTGATGCAGCGAGGAAAAAAATGAGGTAGTTACCTTTTTATTTACTAACACATTCAATTTCTTACAGTGGAACATGAACGGCTTTTATATTCACTTCAGTGAATTGAAACTCCTCCTTAACGATCATAATGCTACTGCTATTAGTTTACAGGAAACACATTTGAAAGACACAAACACTCCGGTTCTTCGTGGTTTTACGATTTATCGTAAAGATAAACCATTCGTTGAACGTGCCAGTGGCGGAGTGGCAGTTCTAGTCCGAAATAATGTGTTTTCCGAAAATGTCCCATTACAATCTGACTTGCAGGTCATCGCTGTCAGACTTTATGCTCCGAATCCGGTAACTTTGTGTTCAATATACATTCCTCCATCAGAACAACCGACACTTACAACCATTACATCTATTATAGACCAACTTCCACGCCCCTTTATCATCATGGGGGATTTTAATGCCCACAATCCCACTTGGGGTTCTAATCGTGTGGATGCTCGTGGAAGGCTAATGGAGACGTTGATTTTGAATCAAAACTTGGTCGTATTGAACACAGGTTCCATTACACATTTCTCGGCAGCTAATGGGACATTTTCAGCTATCGATCTTACTCTCTGCTCTTCTTCTATCGCCCCATCCTGTGAATGGGAAGTAAATGCCGATCTTTGTAGCAGTGACCATTTTCCAATCATTTGTCGGCTTCTTTCATTCCATGTGGATGAAAGACGTTCCCCGAAGTGGATAATAAAAGAAGCCAATTGGTCACATTTTCAAGAAGTGCTAAAGGTCGGCGAAATGAACTTTGGCAATGTCGATGCTGCTGTAGAGCATTTCACGGATGCGGTCATTGAGGCGGCTTTAGCTGCAGTCCCACGCACGTCAACGACACCGCGACGTGTGCCTGTTCCCTGGTGGAATCAGGCTTGTCGGGATGCCATCCGTGAACGTCGTAAAGCTCTCCGTCGCTTCAAAAATAATATGACGGATGAAAATCGTGTAATCTTCATGCAAAAGCGTTCCATTGCCAGACGTATCATAGCAGAGAGTAAGAAGCAGTCATGGAGTGAGTTTGTTTCCACTGTAAGAAGTTGTACTCCCGCTCGCGAGGTGTGGGAGAAAATCCGGAGGATCTCTGGAAAACAGAGTTTTAATTATATTTCGGGATTGGTAATGGGAAATGACATTATTACGTCGCCTAATGAAGTCGCAGATCACATGGGTTCATGCTACGCAAAAGTTTCGAGTTCCGCAAACTATCTAGAGGTTTTTTCTGCTCAGAAAAATCAAGCAGAACAAGTTGTATTGAACTTTTCCTCCCAAAATGAGGAGAACTACAACGCACCTTTCTCCTCGTGGGAACTACAGTCGAGTTTGCATGATTGCCATGATACTTCTCCAGGATCTGACGATATCCATTACCAATTTTTGAAAAAGCTACCTCCCTCCGGATCTATATTCCTTCTCAAGATGTATAATTTAATATGGTACACCAATACGTTTCCTACCGCTTGGTGTAATTCTATTGTAGTGCCGTTGTTGAAGCCCGGTAAAGACCGAAAACAAGCATCAAGTTATCGTCCTGTTTCACTGACTAGTTGTTTGTCAAAACTTCTCGAACGTATGATCAACCGACGACTGGTTTGGATTCTTGAATCCAGACATTTGATTACGAATGCCCAGTGTGGCTTTCGTAAGCACCGTTCGACGATGGATCATCTAGTCAGGTTAGAGTCCGCTATCCAGGACGCTTTTCTTAACAAACAACACTTGATAGCGGTCTTTTTTGACCTTGAAAAGGCTTACGACACTACATGGCGGTATGGAATACTCCGAACACTACATAATTGGGGTATCAGAGGACATCTTGGGAATTTTATAAATAATTTTTTATTAGAGCGTTACTTCCAAGTCCGTATCGGCAACACTTTGTCAAGTGTCTTTGCACAGGAGAATGGTGTTCCACAGGGTTCGGTTCTTAGTGTCACCTTATTTTCCATCGCTATTAATGGCATAATTGACAGCATTCCATCGTCTGTAGAGTCATCGCTCTATGTTGACGACTTGGCGATCTACTGTTCGTCAAAGTACATTCGTACTGCACAACGTCATTTGCAGCTGGCCATTAATAGCATCCAGAACTGGACAACTAACAATGGGTTTAAATTTTCCGTTGGAAAAACCCAGTGTGTGCACTTTTGCCGCATTCG
Organism: Mongoloraphidia duomilia; assembly: GCA_039654895.1. Taxonomy (NCBI): domain Eukaryota; kingdom Metazoa; phylum Arthropoda; class Insecta; order Raphidioptera; family Raphidiidae; genus Mongoloraphidia; species Mongoloraphidia duomilia. The sequence goes on along the minus strand of CM077525.1, from coordinate 29,133,479 downwards.
TAGTTGTTATCAGGAACCATTCTTATATCTTTATAATACGCTCATATCTGTGCAAGATACTGCCCGATTTTTAGGACTCACTTTTGACCGGTCGTTAAATTGGAAGGCTCATTTTAATATTTTAAAGAGGAAGTCGACGTCTTCCCTTAATATTTTAAAAATTTTATCCAGTACCACGTGGGGTGCAGACCGTACGGTTTTGCTGCGAATTTATCGTGCAGTCGTACGGTCTAAATTGGATTACGGTAGCATCGTGTACGACTCAGCGCGTGAGTCGTACATCAGGACGTTAAACGCTGTTCATCACGCCGGAATCCGATTGTCAACCGGAGCGTTTCGATCGAGTCCTGTTGTTAGCATAGCCGCTGAATGCGGAGAGCCTCCGCTGAACATCCGGCGGAAACGCAATATGCTATCCTACGTATCTAAGCTCCGTAGTCAACCTGATCACCCAACTTACAGTTGCGTATTTCAACCTCGTTTTTCTTCTCTGTATAGACGGAGAAGAAATGCAACACGTCCTCTCGGTATCAGGTTGAATCTTCTTTTAGATGAACTTCACTTGGCGCTTCCTAGAACTCTTAAAGTAGGCCGTAATTCTGTGCCCCCGTGGCTTATTCCTCAGCCCGTCATCGATATGTCACTTTCCATTCATCCTCGAAATACAACAACTCCAGAGCTCTATCGCCAGCTTTTCCTGGCATGGCTGGATCAGAATCGAGACTACCGTTCCGTTTACACGGATGGCTCGAAGTCTCTCAACCGAGTTGGTTGCGCGTTTGTCACCGATAACGCCAGTGTTGGATACAGGTTGTCTCAAGAGTGCAGTATTTTTACTGCAGAGTTATATGCAATTTTGCAGGCCTTGAGACATGTGCACGGTCCACACAAATATGTTATTTGCAGCGACTCTTTGAGTGCTCTTCAGGCATTGCAGCGTTCCTATCCCAGCCACCCTCTTATTTGTTTAATTCAGGACAAATTGTACACTTTGAAAAGAGGTGGAACCACTGTCCGGTTTTGTTGGGTTCCCGGCCACATGGGAATCGCTGGCAATGAACTAGCTGACACTGCAGCTAAGGACGCTGCAAATAACGGTCAGAGTGTATTTTGCGTTATCGGTGACGACCTCAAGAGCGTACTGATTTCAGCCGTTCAGCAGCTCTGGAAGGATGAATGGAGTGCTGTCGATGAAAACAAATTAAAATTTATAAAATCTACAGTTGACCCATGGTTCACATCTTTCCGTCCCTCCAGGTGGGAGGAAGTGGTCCTTACACGGCTGCGCATAGGTCACTGTAGACTTACACATGGTTTTTTGATGGCTCGTGAGGAACCGCCCCTCTGTGAAACGTGTGACACTCGTGTTACCGTTTCGCATATTTTAATAGAGTGTGTCCAGTTTAGGGACACACGACAGCAGATCGGATTGTCAGGTGATCTGTCGGTTGTTTTAGGAAATGATCCTGACAATGTCGATCTGCTGTTTCGATTTTTAAAAGAAACCGGTCTTGACCGGTTTATTTGATTTTATTTATTTGTATACATTTAGGCCCTTTTACAGCCTAAATGGTTTTTTCTTTATATCACTACATTATTTTATATGACACATTGTATTTGTAGCTATTAGATTTTATTTTGTTGTATGTCAACTTTTGTTTTTGTATTGATTTTGCTTTGGTTTTATTGTTTTTGGTTTTCTTTTGTTTACTTTTTTATTTTTAGACGCTAATGACCTCTGTTGTCGAGCGTCTATAATCTACAATTCTATTCTTTTTCTTCTTAACACGCCATCTACACAAACAGAAGACACGCCATCCACATTAACACCGAGGCATTCGCCGTCGAAACATACACAAACAGAGATGCCATCGAACACAACGGCTACACAGATGTCATCCACATACTACTTATGCGAACGTGGTTTAGAATACAGAGATGTCAAAGGACAAATACGACCGGCAAAAGAAGTGAAATTTCGAAAAAATTGCGAGGTTACTTGTAAATTCATTTGCGGAAAAAAGATAACAGCTGAAGAACGTCAAGAAATACATAAAGGTTTTTGGAATCTATATAATGAAGCAAAGCTACTATTTTATTCAAAAAATACTGACAGGATAGATGTGAAGCGTAAACAAACAGCAACAGAAGTTTCTCGTAGGATATTTTTTTCATATTGCCGGAGAGAAGTTTTAAAGTCTGCAAAACTTTTTTTCTGTCAACGCTCGACATAAGTCAACAACGGATAAATTATTTTTATGAAAAGAAAAGAAATTTAATCACAGGACTACCAACAAAATCACTACAAGGGTGTCATCCTAAAAAAGTAATACTGCCTACCTCTAAGGACTACGTAAGGGCACATATAAACAGTATACCAATCGTCGAATCCCACTAGTGTCGTTCCGACAGTAGAAAGGAATATTTTGAGGTTGACTTAAATTTAAATCGTTTATACGATTTATACAAGGAATTTTGCGCTGAAAAACAGATTGATGTGGTAAAATTTCATTGCTATCGATCTATATTTAATTACGAATTTAACATCAATTTCTTGAAACCGAAAAATGATCGGTGCGACACATGTGAGGAATATCGCCAAATGCAAAAAAATATAGCACTAACGGAAAATCAAAAACTAAAATTTGAAAATCACACGATCAATAAGGAAATAGCAAGATATGAGCGTAATTTAGATAGAAAAAAACGTGATCCCACCGTTGTGATTTGGAAAATGTGTTTGCTCTTTCTCGCTCAAACATTTCATGCTTCTTTTATAGCAGAAAATTAAAATACGTTTAAAGTTTTTCGAAAAAGGGCATACGTTTATGTCAGCCGACAGCTTCCATCACCAAGTCGAGATGGCACTAAAACAGAAGAAAAAGGTGTATGACTTCAATGATTTTTGTGATTGCGTTAAAACCGCCAATTCTGGCCGCGTCTTGGTGAAAGAAATGCGCATTGAGGATTTCTCCATTTGGCCTGATTATTCATCCCAAGCAGCACTAAAAAGGATAAAACCCAGACCCTATCTTTCTGAAATGAAGGTAGTTAGAGGATCTCACAAACTGGCGTACAAAAATGAATTTGAACATGATTATACAGAAATCGACTTATTGCAAAAAAAGTATGTGAAAACTGGTTGTCCGAAACCACCACCGATACAGAATTGTCGAGGGATAACTTCCCAAAAAAAAGAAAAACTTTTAAAGGAACTTTCTGGGATTATGCCTGCTTCTAGGTTGAATTTTTGGGAAAATTTGCCGGTCTCCGAAACAGCGACTGATCTAATAACACCTTTCGAATGATCACCGAAATAAAAATTATATATTCTAAAGTATTTTACGTTTTGTTTCCTTATTAATCGTTAATTACTATGTATTACTTTGTTTATAATTAAAAAAGTTCATCTAAAACCGTTTCTCATTTTATCTTAGAAAACCGTAAGTGCATTTTGTATGTCTTCCAACATTATTTTTCAAAATTAAACACTCATTTACAATCAACAAAAACACTCACACCCCCCAAAATCATTGCATGTACTATACATTTGAAATAAATAGAGAATTTAAAATTCATGCGCAGTTTACTCCAAACTGTGTTTTTTGTAGATACGGTCCTCTTCGTTACGGCGGCAGTATTGCAAGAAATTGAATGAGTTTCGAAATAACGGTCAGAAAATTTTTGATATTGCCACTTGTAAGTGCATAAATCACGAAACTTGCAAGTGTGAGAAACATCGAAAGATTCCATTAAATGAGCGAAACTTTTTATATGACCAACACAACGCCAGAAAAATGGTAATAGGTGGAGTCGACTCAACTGTTACAAAAAAACAGATTGCCTTACTGGAACGAAAATGTAAACGAAGAGAATATGAAATAAAAACTGAGACATGCAGTCAACTCCTTTCAGGCCACGCGAGCATAAGTACGAGTACCATAAGAAAATCTTCCATAATTGTTTCTGGTAATACTTTACTTTAATAATTTTGTTTTTTATTTTATTGTTGCCAAGTTTTTGTTTCAGAAATTCAAAGTTCTTCTTCTGAAGAGGCAGATAATTTCAGTCCAGAAAAAAACTATTACCAAAAGATGTGTCTTGTAAACTCAAAGGATTAAAAAGAAAATTTTCTGTTGTCGCCAGAACTCTTGATCGTTATGGTATTTCGGACAGAGCAGGAGCTGCAATTGTTTCGGCTACATTGGAATTATAATGAAAGATGACTGCTCTAAGGTGGACTCTGATGACGAATATGTACCAAAAGGACACACATCCAAGAAGGCTGTGTCTAGTGATAGCGAAGATTTTTCAACTTCTGAGTCAGAAGACGAAGAGTTATCAAATAATCTAGCTACAGGGAAACAAAAATACAAATGGGCTGAAGTAAAAGATGGCGAAAATAATTTGGCTCAATCCCACTTTACATTACAAGACCTAGACGAGGAGCCGGAGGTTGGAAGGCCAATACATTATTTCCAAGAGTTTTTTTCATATGAGCTATTAGATCTGATAACAGAACAGAGCAACTTATATGCTTGTCAGGTAGATCTGAATAAACCTCTAAATCTCACACGTTCAGAATTAGAAATTTTTATGGGGACTGTTGTATACATGTCCATATTTGGTTTACCCAGGCATCGACTGTATTGGAGTTCCGCATGTAAAATACCACAAGTTGCTGATTCTATGTCTAGGAAAAGGTGGGAGGAAATAAAGAAGAACCTTCACTTCAATAATAATGAGAATCTTCCCAAAGATCGAAATGACATAAACAGAGATAAATTGTTCAAACTAAGACCATTTCTAGATAATTTACAACAAAAAATTGCAAACCAAGTCAAACCGCAAATGTTGTGTGTAGACGAACAAATAGTGCCCTACAAAGGAATGTCTTCACTGAAGCAATACAACCCAAAGAAGCCAAATAAATGGGGCTACAAGATATTTGTTTTATGTGATAATATGGCATGATTCATAACTTTGAAATTTATACTGGAAAGATACTGCCAGCACCTGGAAAACATGATATAGGCGCCAGCGGTAACATAGTACTTCGTCTAGCTACAGTTATTCCACAACAGCAAAATTATTTGTTATTTTTTGACAACTGGTTCACTTCCATAAAACTTCTTGTTTGTCTATATACAGACGGAATTTACTGTTTGGGCACTATCAGAAAAGACAGAATTCCTGGTTTAACATTTACCAACGAATGAAAAAGAAGGGCAGAGGAACGTATGAGGAATATAAAGCTACAGTAGACGATGTAAACATTTTTGCTTTGAAATGGTTTGACAACAAAAGTGTTCATTTAGTCAGTACCTTCTGCGGATCAGAGCCTGTTGACATCGTCCAACGCTTTGATCGAAAAACAAAAACCAGAATCGATGTTCAGCGTCCAAACATGATAAAACAATATAATCATTTCATGGGTGGGGTTGATTTATTAGATGGACTTATATCATATTATAGGATTAGGTTGAGAAGTCGAAAATGGTATTTGAAAATTTTCTTTCATTTTATTGACCTAGTTATAGTTACGGCTTGGATACGCTACAAAGCCGACATGGTGAAAGGAGGACTGGAGAAAAAAGATATTTTAGATTCCCTTGGTTTTCGTGCAGAAGTAGCAGAAGGCCTCTGTTTTTTAGGAAAAGGTGCAGAAAATACGAGAAAAAGGGGAAGACCAAGTGGAAGTCTTGAAAGAGAATTCGAAGAAAAAAAGAAAAGAAGCCAAACAAAGCCCATCCCTCAGTTTGACGTGCGCACCGACAAAATAGCTCACTTCCCTTGTGAAAAGGAGCAAAGGCAAAGGTGTAAAAAACCCGGCTGTGGACTGAAAACTTATTTTTATTGTATAAAATGTAACATATACTTATGTATCAGTAAAAAAAGAAATTGTTTCGTGGATTTCCATTAAATTGTAAATTTTATGGACTGTTGTTCCATAATAGGAACAATGATTTTTTTTTAATTTTAAAAAAATAAACATTTTGAGAATGAAAATTTACTTTTATAATTATTTTATCCGAAGTTTTTACAAATATAAATTTTTTACTCAGGTTTTACTATATTCGGACCTTAAGGGGTTAAGTCCTGCGCATATATTGTGAAACACCCTGTATATTCTTCGAATAGTTTTCATAAAAAATCAGGTTAAAGCGAATTCACCAAAAAAACGATCATTTTTCCTAATTGACCCTATAGTAAGCAACCAGACAAACCTCACGACAAAACAGTATAGTAGCGCCACCACGGTTCATACGGTCAAAATCTGAAGTAGGGACCCGTATGTCCGACTATGAGATTTCTTATATGAGAAACTTGGAGAAACTTATAGCGAGAAACTTGGAGGCTGCTTTGTATTCCCAAATGTGCATTCTGTAAATTGCAGAGATATTGAATTTATACTCCCTGAGCCTACAAAGATTAATTCAAAAAGGTTTTCATCAAGTTTTGTCAAATTTTCGATTTCCTTTCGCACATACAATGTACGCTAAATACTGTATCACTGTGTCTCACACCGTACCACACATGGTCCACATTTAGACGCTTGTAACAATTTTTGACATATTTTTTTTACTTTTAGATAATATAAAATAAAAATATTTTTTTTTGTTAACTGAAATCGCTCCGCAGATAACTCTTTAGCGTAAAAGTACGTATTATTGACATGCGAAGTTTTGCAGGTTATAGGCAGAGCTTGCCAAGTACTCGAGCACTTTTACTCGTATGGCAGTTACGAGTAAAAAAATACTCGTGCTTTTTACTCATAAATATTTTTAATATGAAATACTTATTATTTGTACTAATAAACAAAATTAAATGTAGGTACTCGTTGAATTGTATATTATAGACGCTCGACAACAGAGGTCATTAGCGTCGTAGGTACTCGTAAAATACTACTCGTGAAATTCACGAGTACTAATACTATGAATTTATGATTAATATGAACTATAAAATACCCGACTATAAAAAAAATGTTTATGAAATACACTTCACTGACTTCTTCTGCGGCTGCAAAAAGATTATTTTCTTTTAGTCCAATTGTTAATAGCCCAAGAAGACATGCTTTATCAGATGGTAATTTTGAGAAACTTGTAGATTTAAAAACTTATCTATAGTTGTTTTATCGGTTGTTTTGTTATGAGTTTATTTCCTTTTCTTAGTTTTAATGTTTCGACTTCAATACCAAATTAATTATTTTGATTTTATTTAAAAAATAATTCAACAATATTAAAATCCTACAATGTTTATAAAAAAATGTTTATTAGTTAATAAATAATTATTAAAATAACGTTTAATTTACATTCTTATTTTTATAGCTTAAAAAATGTTTGCTTTCACGATTACTACTCAGTACTCGTATAATCGTAAACCTGTTTTTACAAAAGTACATACGAGCAAGTTACTCGTGAGTAAATTTTCTGAGTACTCGTACGACGTATTCGAAATTTTTACGAATACTTTTTTTATACTCGTGCCCAGCTCTAGTTATAGGTATAAATAACGATTTATTAAGTACTGTTCATGTTTATTGAATATTATTATTCTTTGTTTCCTTATTACACTTTTAATATTAAAGTTTAAAAACACTTATTTATTCACAATTGAACATAATATGTTTCGATATTTCCACTTTTCCTGCATAGATTCAATGAAAACGTAGTACCAGTATTTCAGCGTTCCGTATTTTTCGTCCATTTTGATGTGAGATCAGAGATGTCAGTTTCAACTCCATAGAGCTTCATGAGTGTCAGTATGGAGATAGTTATGGAATAATTAAAGAAGAGTGTATAACTTGATAGTGGCTAGCGCCGTAAATTTAATTGCTTTCATTGTTTCGCATATTATTCCCTGTCACACCTTTTTGTAAAATTAATTCTAAAATAATCTGCTTTACACTCCGCCCTAAGTAAACAATCATCCTTGTATATAATCACTGATCTCTATAATAGATGAAAAGTGGATAAAGGTTCATATCAGTGATTTTGAAAGTAATTCAACTAAAATGGTAGCAGCTGCAAAGTTTGTAGAAACTGGAACATACTGGCAACTGACAAGTGTACTGTCAACTGTCAAGTAAATTATAACCTTATTACCGTCTTCTTACAATCAGATGACTTGGTGTACACTTTTTAAATGAAGATTTTCAAGCACAGATACGAATTTTTTGATAACTACGGAATCATAATTAATCATTCGCAGTTAGGAAAATGCTGAAACGAAAATAATTATGTAAATTGCACAGATGTTAATGTTAATTTCTATTCACATATTAATATTTTTCGCAAGCATTTACGTACATATAAATGAATGAATTGTAGATTATAGACGCTCGACAACAGAGGTCATTAGCGTCTAAAAATAAAAAGTAAACAAAAGAAAAGCAAAAACAATGAAATAAAAGCAAAATCAATACAAAATCAAAAGTTGACACACAACAAAATAAAATCATAATAGGTACAAATACAATGTGTCATATAAAATAATGTAGTGATATAAAGAAAAAGCCATTTAGGCTGTAAATGGGCCTAAATGTATACATTACGTACATATAGGTGCTCTGATATTTTTATCACAATGACAATTTTGGAAAGTAAAACTAAAGTTAAAAGTAACATAATATTAATGTTTTCTTTTTGGAAAATTAGCAGCCAAATGTATGTTCGAATATATTTATTCCAAAATTGTCAATCTTATACAGTGTGTCCACGAAAGTTCTTTACAAATGGAATTTTTTTTTATTAATTATTGGAGCAAAAATTATTTTCTGTGGAAAAGTTCTGCTTCGTCCAAAACCTCTAAAACACCAAAGAAAAACACCAGCCAGATCACCCGATTTGACACCCCTAGATCATTTCCTCTGGGGCTATCTAAAGGAAATGGTGTACTCTGAAAGACCTTTTCAAGATATTGATCATTTGGAAAAGATTATCGCCGAAATCCATCAAATTCCTGCTACAATGATTCGAAATTCAGTGACGGATTTTGGAAGGAGAACTGTTCTTTGTATGGAGAGAGATGGAGGACATGTTGAATTCTGATTTATAATTCTGAATAAATAATTACTTAGAAGCTAGTTATGTAATAATTTTGAATTAAATTTGATTGTGTAACTAATTTTGCGAAAATCTTGAATATCACAGATAATTTTTATTTTTAGTAAAATAAAACTTTTTGATTTCCCTCGTATAACTTTGGGCCGAAAAAAATTGTCTTTGGTGTTTCAGAGGTTTTGAACGAAGCAGAACTTTTCCACAGAAAAAAATGTTTGCTCCAATTATTAAAAAAAAAATTCCATTTGTAAAGAACTTTCGTGGACACGCTGTATATATATAAGAGAAACTTTTCAGAAAATGTCAATATACATGATATAATCGTGTTTTATATAGACATTTCGCCAAAATGTTCATGGCATTTTCAGTATATTCTAAAAAATTATAACAATATTGTTGATAAATGAGTAAATCAATATACAAAGTATTTTTTTTTTATAATTAATAAATGCTTATAGTACTTACAATAATGATTAATGTAGATTGCAATTATTAGTCTTGTTAATATGAAATTAAAAATATTGATCGTAGGTATACATAATGGTTTATATTTTATGATAATTATTAATGTAGAAATTGTCGGAAGTGAGCACTTCCGTGGCACGTAGGATCAATAAAAAGCAATACTGATTAATTCAAAATTTGCATTTAATACTAACGTTTCGGTATTCTTCATACCATCTTCAGAGTCTACAAGAAAATTATAATGTTGATACAATGGTTGTATGTAAACGTGAGTGAGAATATTTATATGGTGAAGAACAATTATTTTGTGGAAATAAAGTTAAAATTAACAAAAATTAAAATATGTTTTTATCTTACCAAAATGCTGTCAATTTCTTTCAGTATTTTGTTTGATCGAGTAATGAACATGGTGTTAACATTGTTGGTAAAACCAACAATGTTAACACCATGGTCTTTTTCAAAATACACGATACAGAACTTCAATATTCTTACAATTTCGAGTGGTTACGCGATCGGTCCAAAAATTTGCAGCAGGATCTCGGGCTATAAAATCAAAAAGCTGAGTAAAATATTATGTTTAAGTTGTAATCTACTGACAGTCGCTTGACTAATAAAGTAGACTATTTTACCGACTGTGAATAGAAATATATGGCACCGTTTTCGTTTCTTTACGCAAACGGTTATGTAACCGATATATAGTTTTCATATCGATATAGAAAACCGTTTTTAGAGATTTATATCAGTAGGACGGTTTGTTAACGTTAATGGGTTTTTCAAACTAACAACAAACCAATTCATTGCATCAAACAACGTAATATTCGCTTCATCTCTTTTAGACCGCAAAAAGTATGCTTACTTAAAAAGAGAGATAGCGAATATCAAATGGATGTTCGGTCCAATGCACATCGTCCGTTTGTAGGCGTTTGCGCATGGTTTGCGTTTTGTCGTATCGTTGCAGTTTTTCGTATCGTATCGCTGGTTGAGGTTCCGCCTCGATATAATAGTTTTTACAGAAATTTCTTTTGATAGCACCTTATTATTAATTTACAAAATATGCTTTTATTGAAAACAGGAAGAAAGGCTATAAGAATCTTTATTGTTTCTTTAAAAATTAATTAAATCTGTTTAATTTTTAAAAAAAACAATATAGATTCTTATAGCCTTTCTTACTGTTTTCAATAAAAGCATATTTTGTATAATAGTTTTTGTAATATTGGATATGTAGTTAAGCACATCGATATGGTATGATATCTTACTCATATCCGTTATTAGTTACTTTTTGATATATCGAACTCATGTCTAACTAGAGATGTTCCGATTCACCAAAAAGTATAGATAGTAGGTATCGATCTGAATCATATAAAGTATCATTACAGTATAAAATCGTATTATAAAAGATCGATACTCCGGTATCCGGGGTTTTATATATTACCAAATAAATTATTTATTGTTAAAAGTATTTCGATCTTCTTTTAAGGAAGAAATGAAATACCAACATTCAGAAAAGTAATGTTTATTTCGCTAAGAAATAAAAACGTTCTTCAGTTATTTACTTCATTACAAATAATGAAATGCATTCCAGCACCCTGTAACCTGGCTAATAATTTTTAGTTACTAGATGACGCACCTCGCACCTGACAAAACTACTAGAACCATTCTAGAACTAGACTAGACAATGTATCAATACTTATTATGTATCGCATTAAAAATATCGAGTATCGATACACTAGATTCTAGAAGATCGATCTGTATCACATATCCCTACCGCACACCTCTTTTCTACCGATGATAAAATTACAAAAATAGAATACCTACTTAATACTGTACAGGGATTTCAGTAAGATTTGCTTCTAATATCTGCAATTTTGCAAAAATGACAAAAGTATCTATTATCTACTTACACCAGCAGGATATTAAACACATTGCTCAATAAAAAGAAAAAAACAAGTTCAGTATTAAAAAAATAAATTCTAATGTGGAACATACCGATTTTAAACAGTCGGGACCCATAAGAAATCTAGATCGGCGCAAAATTTCTCAATAATGGGTCCCGACTGTTTAAAATCGCTATGTTCCACATTAGAATTTATTTTTTTAGTACTGAACTTGTTTTTTTCTTTTTAGTTTTTTTACGCAGTCGGGTTTTTTGATTTTTTAATTTTTTTTTCTTTTTAGTTTTTTTTACGCTGTCGGGTTTTTTAATTTTTTATTGTCGTCATATTAAGTTTTGATTACTGTCATGTTTTTAGTGACATTCGGACGGTTAAGACAAATCGATTGACGTAAAAATCATCAAAATCGGCCCACGCGTTTAGTCTCTTTAGAGTGCCACAAAGGAACAAACATACATACATAGACTGATAAACACAATACCCTCCTTTGCGTCGTGCAGTCGGGTAAAAAGACAACATATTTTATTATAAATATCATACATTTGTATGCGAAGTCAACTTGTCCAAAACTTATATATTTTAACTACCTATGTTGTGGAAAATCTGCTAGCCTTGATAGTTAGTTTGATCGGGTCCTTAAGACCGTCAACAAAAGCCTTGAAAGCGGATTGAGAGTTAAGCTTTTGGATGACCCTTATGGTGGCTTGATTCGGTAATTTGCCATTTACAATTTGATCAGAAATACAAGCATCATCCAAATCGCTTAATAATTTTTCTATCCGGTTAGCAAATGATCTAACGTCTTGCTTGAAATTTTGTTTACAATTAATCAGCTCACATTGGATTTGCGCCAATGTTCGTTTGTCGCAATACTGACTTTCAAGTTCGTTTTTTAATTCCTCGTAAGTAGAAAGATCTTTATATTTTACTAAATTATAAGCTTTCCCAACTAATTTACTTTTTACTATACTTAAAAATAAATTTATATCACTTTCATCTTCTAATGGGTCGTGTATAATATCGCAACAGTTTATAAATTTATGCAGTTCTGAAATTTGTCCGTTAAATTCAGGGATGAGTTTGAGTGCAAAATCTAAGTTTAGTGTCGTCGGCATTTTAACCCTGTATAGGTACAATGACTCACTTGTAATTTCGCAGCGTCGTGTAGTAGTTTCTTCGGCAACTTGATCCGTGTAGCGCAGTATCTCGCAGCGCAGTAGCAACTTCGGTATCCCAATGTGCCAGACGTCGTAGTCCTTAGAGCTGCATTGACTGGATACGAATCGGTAGTCTGCGTACGGACCTCGGATCTTGATACAGTGACGTGGACCGTGGTTTCACCAGTTCATTAAAGTTGAATACAAAGATAGACGTTTGACTATTCGTGTCAACCCCACACCTGACACCAAAATTGTTATGCTCAGGTTGTCTAAGATGGTAATTGGGCCGAGTGGATGCCTTTAGGACGATTGTGTGATAGCGGGTGACAGAATAAACATCAAATGTCAACACTAAGTCTATATTTAATGATACTGATGGTGAATCTATTTACAGGTGCAGATAATCTTAGTCGAGATAATCCTAGTCGTTGTTCTACAGAGTCGCTCAGTAAACTTGGATTTTTCACGTTAACTTCAACGGATATTATTTCCGACTGATATTCTTCTAATGACTGTTTTTTAATAATGCACTATGCCTGACATTTATAGATTTCAATAATAAGACATTGGACAGGCAAAGTGCAACTATAAGCATCGCGCGTGTATACATTCAGCGCGTGTCTTTAAACTAGCTAAGCAATTCTTAACTGTATACGACAATGACCGCAGTCTTGCCGTATACGCATTTTTACAACAATTGTCTATACTCTATACTATTCCACAACACCTACAGGAAAGTAATATTTATCCAAACACGTACTTTATCATAAGATGAGACAAAAACTATGGGTAAGTTCGGTTTTGCACTCGATTGATCGAGCCGAGTGAACAGATTTTTGGTCACATGATAAGCGAGCAATTTGAGCCATGTAAACAATTCCGAACGTAATTTAGCATATTTTTCCAAACGTCAGAATAAAATGGCGCCAATAAATTAAATTCTGATTACTAAAGTCGAAATATATTCTTATTGCTCCTCATTTTGATTTAATTCAACATTCCAAATCTTGCACACTTAATTCAACATTGTTATATTAGTAAATCATGATTCACAATTTTTTTTCGTTTTATTCCTTTATTTTAAAATTAATAGTACTACCGATTGTTGATTTTTTCGACCCATAGATATAATAAATATTTTATTTAATCATTCTGTGTGATACAGACTTATTGGTTATTACTATTCTTTGAATAAATATTATTCGTGTATTTTTACCTATTGAAAAATTACCTCATATAAATAAACTTCGAAATGTATCCAATCTCACAACAAGTGTTTCCGCTCATTTTTAAAATAAAATGCTCTGAAGATGGTTAAATCTGCTTGCTCGCTCGCTTTCCTCGGAGCTCATAGAGCGTGCTCGATCTCCTCCAGATTTTAAATCCGAACGCAGGATAGAGATCTTTCAGAGCATATAAATGTAAAATTCGAACGCATAAGAGCAATCAGATCGATCTGAGCTCAAAACCGAACTTACCCCATGTGTTCGGTTTTAACATGTGGAGGAGCTCGAGCACGCTCTATGAGCTCCGAGGAAGGCGAGCGAGCAAACAGATTTAACAATCTTCAGAGGATTCATTTTTAAAATGAGTGGAAACACAAGTTGTGAGAATGGATAAATTTCGAAGTTTATTTGCATGAGGTAATTTTTCAATACTTAAGTAAAAATACACATAATATTTACTGAAAGAATAGTAATAACAAATACGTCTATACTGCACAGAATGATTAAATAAAATACTTTTCATGTATATGAGTCGAAAATAATCAACAGTCGGTGGTACTATTAATTCTAAAATGAACGAATAAAACGAAAAAAAATTATAAATCATGGTTTATTATTATAACAATGTTGAATTAAATCAAAAAAAATGAGGAATAATAAAGAATGTATATCGGCTTTAGTAATAAGAATTTGATTTAATGGCGCCATTTGATTCTGCGTTTGGAAATATCTGCTAGATTACGTTCGGACGTATTATGAACGAAACTTTTGGATGTATTGTAACACGACACTACCTTAAACAGTGTTGTAAATTCCAACAATGACCAAACAGAATATCGCCAATGATGTGCCTGGCACAAATTTCATTTAGATTTAGCATTACTGCATACGGAAATCATGAGTCATAGTTCTATCTCTCTTGCTCACATATAAGGACCGTAAGGTATGCTTTGTTTACACTGTGCCTATTATTAAATGGCACAGGATACGTGTTACTGATCGCGTGGTGAAAATGTTTTAGGAAATTTGTGCGATTTAGACTGAACTCTGCTGTCCGGACGATCGATAATTTTATAAATTGATTAAAAAAAATATTAACAAAAAATATTTTTAGAGAAAATTGAAAAATTAGGGGTAGTGCCACTGTGGCACTACCCCACGAGCCGCCACTGGGTGGTTCGTGGAAAAATCTGCCAGATTACGTTGGGATCTAACTGGCTTGGGTTCGAATCCTACCTCCGTTCATGGATGTTTTGTGATATCGTTTAGTTATTGAAGCCTATAATGTACCCAAAAAAACATTAAGGTTTTGCACTCCACACTTAAAAATTCTTACTTCAAGGTAAATAATTAAACGTAATTAAATCTATGGACCTCAGAAGTCAGAGGTGATAAGTGCCAGGATTCATTGCATTTTTCACGAGATACTATTGTTGTCAATAATAAAGTGGAAAATATGTATTGCCAACTAGCAGTTCCCGCGGTTCGCTCGTCCTCGATGCGTACATAATAATAATAACTGCAGGCGGAGTTCAGCCAAGTTCAGATAAGGCTGTTCTTCCACTCAACCTTAAAAAATTTATACAGGGTGTTTATGTCTTTGCTTTTCTTTTGTTTACTTTTTTTCAGACGCTAATGACCTCTGTTGTCGGGCGTCTTTAATCCACAATTCATTCATTCATTACAAGGTGTTTACTTTTTTTTTAAAGGGGTGTTACCAGTTCAGCCCACAGGGGCTATTTCATGGTATTGTTGACTGATTATGAAAACGTTTAATAAACATACGGCAGAAATTTAAGGGATGATTCCTTGGGTAATTTTAAGAACATTTTGTCCTTAAATACGTTTTCGGAAAAACGCTTTGTTTCGAAGATACAGGGCGATAAAAGTGTTCTACAAAAACAAAAGTTTATACATAAATATAGTAAAGCTTCTTAATCTACAAGACTGCTGAAAATGATAAGCAACAGCTAGAATGCATGAATCCAGTTTTCTTCTTCATTGACTGTCGAAGTCTTTTAAAAACACCAGGGCTGTTTCTTGAATGAATGAATGAATTGTGAATTATAGACGCTCGACAACAGAGGTCATTAGCGTCTGTAAAGAAACAAAGTGTAAATAAAACAAAAGTAAAATCAATAAAATAAATGCATAATCAAAAATTGACACACAACAAAATAAAATCGTTAAAAATACAAATAACATGTGTCATATTATCATATAAAATAAAAAAAGATATAAAGGAAAAATCCATAAAGGCTGTAAAGGGGCCTAAATGTACACAGATAAGATAAGATAAATAAAATAAGATAAGATAAATAAAATCAAATAAACCGGTCTAGACCGGTTTCTTTTAAAAATCGAAACAACAGATCGACATTGTCAGGATCATTTCCTAAAACACCCGACAGATCACCTGACAATCCGATCTGCTGTCGTGTGTCCCTAAACAATTGAAATATGCGAAACGGTAACGCGAGTGTCACACGTCTCACATAGGGGCGGGCGGTTCCTCACGAGCAGGGCTGTTTCTTATTGCATTACATCCATCAACTATCGAATTTCTCAAATCTTCTTTATTTTCCACTGCACTAGTGTAAAACAAAGCGACTTTATTATGAAAGGACAAAATATTCTTAAAATTGCCCAAGGAATCATCCTTTAAATTTTTGCCGAATGTTTAGTAAACAGCCTGTACATAATATGTACAGGCTGTTTATATTATATTATAATATAGTACAAAACAATATACCTACAAAAAAATACAATTAGGTATTTAAGTTTAAAAAAAATTATTAATTTTTTAATTTTTTTGTAATAATTTAACATATATAATATTGAAAATCGAAAAGAAAAAAATTTTTAAAGCTATAGATAAATTACTAAAAATTAATTAAAATGTATGAAAATTTAAAAAATATCACGTGACTTCAAAACGCGCCAGGAATGTTTGTGACGTCGTTATGTTAAAATGTGTCTGCATTTGTTGGTATTTGTGTATATGTATTACACATACTATCAAAAATAATAAATTTTTAACTTGGTAACCATGGATACAAAGACCATAGATAACATAATGACGTCACACGCGTTCGGATTCTTTCGGCGCGTTATCGGAACTGAGTTTAAAAATTAATTTTTATTTAAATATAACTTTTTAATTAGTAAGCAAAAAAATTAAATAAAAACAGTTTTGCTATAAAACTTATATGTGGTCCTTCCATTTAAGTAAAAAAAAAATTCATTTAAAAACCCAATTGCTTACTACAGTGCAGGAAAATGTACAAATATTTGTGGGAAATTATTATTGAGATTCCTTTACACTGCCTACATCAAAATGTAATTGAATCTTGTTAAAGGTCCGTTGACACTATGCTAGTTGACTAGCACCAGCTGACTAGCGCTAGTCGATTAGCACTACTAGCGCTGTTTATATATTGGTACCAGCAAATTAATACATTTTACTGTTAATTTGGAAGTTTAGTGAAAATAAGTAATGTACCGGATTTGTTATTTTTTTTAATTTTACTTTTCTCCAAACTGTATGTGTCTCTTTAGATTCAATTTTTTTCTTTACCATATTTACTGTCAATTTTTTCATTTTCATTTCACGTTGTATGCATTCGAATGCACTATTCCGCTTATCACGATTTTTGTAATTTCCATCGCGAACATTCCACAAAATTTCGCACTCTTTATACGAAGTAAAGAATTTTAAGGTATCACGTTCAGTTCAACTGTTAGTTGGCGCCATTTTGAAATCGCACGACTAGCAGCAAAAGTAGAAATGCTTTTAACTTTATTGGTACTAGTCGTACTAGCACGGTACTAGCGCAAGTAACCTGTTTACATTATACTAGTAACATGCTAGTCGCCTAGCGCTAGTCAACTAGCATAGTGTCAACAGGGTATAAAGGCCGCTCCATATTCACGCGAGAAAGCGAGAACAAGACGAGAAACGTGAATGTGGAGCCGATTCACATATTCTTCGCAGGTTTTCGCCTTGTTCTCGATTTTTGTCGGTTTTTTTGGCCTGAAACAAAGGAGCCGAGAACGCGAGAACTTGCTCTCGCACGTTTCTCAGTAGCCAGGTCTGGTGAAATTTCGCACCAGATTTATGAAAAGCACTTGACCGTTTTTTTTTAAATTTTAGTTCAATCTATGCATAGCATAAAAGGAAATCTCGGTAGGTGGTTGTACCAGCTAATCTCGAGAACTACTTAACGGATTTGAATGCGGTTTTAACCATTCGATAGCTTATTTCTTGCGGAAGCTTTAGGCCTATTCTAGCTGCCCGCCCCGGGTTCGTCCGAGTGCGTATCGGATTGATTTCAAGTTGGATTGAAATCAAGTTTAAATGTCAAAAGCGGTGTGAAATATAATGTTATATCCATTAATAATAATAAGTTTAGGGCAGTTAATTACAAATCCGAGCGAACGAGCGAAGCGCAAGCGCGGATCTACCGTTATGGGCACGGTGGGCACGATA
This sequence comes from Mongoloraphidia duomilia, assembly GCA_039654895.1. Lineage (NCBI taxonomy): Eukaryota > Metazoa > Arthropoda > Insecta > Raphidioptera > Raphidiidae > Mongoloraphidia > Mongoloraphidia duomilia. The sequence goes on along the minus strand of CM077525.1, from coordinate 29,115,185 downwards.
GGCTGATGTTAGATCTGCAATGTCTTAATAAAATTAAAAAAATTCACAGATTTCGCAATCCTTGCAACCATCGAGGACATTGGAAATGATAACAGCATATATGAAACATAATTAACTGTTTATTATACACACAATATTTATCAATGCACTGTTTAGTTTTGTCAGGAATAACCCTATTATTCTTCTGTTATATACGCGTTCACTTTTGCTTGATTACTTAACTTTTAAATGGATTTTTCTACAGTATTTATTAACATTTGCTCAAAAATAACACCGCAGATCGTCGCAAATACCTGTCAATTAACTAGACATGATATAAAACACATTTCGAAAAAACTGCACTTGTTCAATTTTGCATGATTGCTCCTCACTTGATCGCGACACCGTTGTCTTTTGGCCTTGAACGAAAACTCGTAACTCTGCCCCCATATACGAACATAAACATTTCCAATGTTAAAAAACGAACCGTGCGGGTAAGAACGCGAGTGACTTTTTTATTTTGACTACTAGTCTAGTAGTTTGTACTGTTTGACGTTTCGTGAGCGAGTCCGTAGTTCGACTCGCACTTGGCCGATTTTCGGGTGGCCGTGACCACAACCTTTTTTAAGGGCTGGATCCGCGCCTGGCGAAGCGTCAAGCGAGTAAGTAATGTATTAATTAATTATAAATTCGAGCAAAAGAGGAAAGCTGGTGCACCCGGTCGAATTATGCTGTAGAATAGTTAATATAATTATAACAATATTTGCTTGCCAAATGCGAGCACAAATAATTAATTAATTATCATAATTGAACAAAATTGGAACATTACGTGATGTTTCTCACCGACAGGATGTGTGCTAGTGGTGATAATCCCATTATTTTATCAAGTCGTGCGATACTAGCTAAGTAAAATTTACTGACCCAGTGCGCAATCGAGGAATATTTGGGAACTCATTTGACATCTTACCACGTGATGTCATATAATAACAGAAATTTTAACATCATCCAATTATTTAAATTCAAAAAGAGTTTTTGCAGTTGCTCCTAATTAGTTTTTTATTTGATCTGTTTATGAAGATTGTTAGCGTGATTTAAACTCACTCAAGCGAATTTCTTGATTACAATAAAAATATACAACTTTGGATGATTATTTATCGCATTAGGTAAGTTTTTATCAGTTTTCTGGAAATATTTTTTATTTTTTTTTGTAAATAATTATATCGGTAGTTCTTTTAATTATTTTAAATTAAATAAAACCCAACGTTTTAACTTTTTTTTACACTTAAGAACTTTATTTTTTTAACAATTGTTTCGTACAACACAATGACAAAGATCTTAATTTAATAGATTCGTATTTTTCCCCACGGCCAGTCTTACTTCGTTCTTCACACAACTCCTGTATCTGAGACCTTGCAGCTAATATTTCAAAAGTGCCACCCCACTATGAGACATTAGATGTTATTCACGTCAAAACTGAGGGCAGTATAGCTTAGTGGTTAACGTGTTTAGTGCCGCAACCTCTGGACTGGACTGCCGTGGGTTCGAATCCTACCTGCGCTCATGGATGTTTTGTGATGTTATTTAGTTTTAAGATAGTTGTTATTTAGTGTAGTTGAAAGACGCTAACGATCTGAGATGTCGACGTGTCTATAATCTACAATAAATAAATAAAAAATTCACGTCAAAAATTTTTAGCGTATGGAAATCCATGCGACTTAGAATAGAATAGAAATAATCTTTATTGAAAACCTATAAAAAAGGTGTAAGCGTCATACAGATTTAAGATATGAAATTAAAATATATTTAAAAAATAATTGACAGATTTGTCTTAGAATTGCACGCGGCAATCATATGCAAATTATTTACTCCATTTTTGAAAATAGCAATGCTCTGAATTGATTTTATATCTGACAGTAACATGTTGTAAAAATGTATTCCTTTACAAAGCGCCAAGCGGACTATTACTATATTTAGTGGTTCTGCATTTTTCTATGTATATATGACTATTGTTATGGGTACTATAAGTATCGTATGTATATCAGAATTCAGATTAAAATTGTTGATATTATGTTTTATATATAAAATAGGTTCAAAAATGTAGATGCCATAGAAAAGTATTTTTTTGTTGACAAATAGTTGTCTACACGATTGTCGCGAACGTAACTTAAAGGTCAATCTAAGTATTTTTTTTTTGACAAATAAAAATCCTGTTGCATTCAGGAGAATGACCCCAGGAAATAATAATGTTTTAAATAAATTTATCAAAAGCGTATTGATCTCCAATTCTATTACATTATTTTAACTAATACCTAATATAATAGGGACTACGTGGAAAAATCGGCGTGTAGGGAGTTCCTCTCCCGGAATGTTCTCTAGGGTGGTAATAGACTATTTCTAGCTTAGTTAGGTATATAATATGTACATGATTTAGAACCGTTAGTTTTTTTTTCAAACTGGCTGTCAACATTTATTTTAGTCAAGGCTCCCAATTTTCTCAAAAATGGTTGACTTTAGGACAAAAATTATAGTTAGGTACTATAAAACAAAAGTTAAAACAAGCCGTGAGGTGGGTCGTTTATTAGGACTAAAGTGCGACCCTTGAAGTCCACACGACGAACTTCCCAGTTTGATAAATATTTAATAACAATAATTAAATTAGAAATTACACAGAAAAGTAATCATTTTAATCATTAAAACATAATTATTATTTATTTTTAACAATAATTAAAAAAAAAACGGCTGAACCGATTTTTATAAAATTTATGTCGGATTAAAATGACATTAACACTCCTCGATTGACACCCTTACGAAGTCGATATATTTTTTTATTCGTGAGATATTGTGTGGAAAATCTACTTTTTTGGAGTCTATTTGGTTAAGAAAAAAGAACGGCTGAACCGATTTTGAAAAAATTTCTTTCAGATCATGTTTACGTTAATACGCGTCGATTGGCACCCTAACGTAGTCGATATCATTTTTCATTCTCGAGATTTCGTCTTAGAAAGAAATGGACACATACGTACGTACGTACGTACACACACACAGAGACATCTTTCTAAAAATAGTGTAAAAATAGTGTAGTGACCTTTAAACATAGAAATTTGTTATACATTTTGATTTCGATTTTCGGACCCATTACAATAACTTCCAATGGGAAGTTAAAAATTATAACCCGACAACGTGCAGTGGCGGAAAGCCCGTCGGAGGTCCGGGGCGGCAGAACTAAATGAGGCCCCCGGTCTGCTTAGAAATTGATGTATTTGTAGTGTAAATTTCGTAAAAAATGAATAATATAGATGTAATTACTGACAAAAAAAATCAAATATTTATAATAATCAACCTACCTACGTTGATATTTTGTATACGTACGGGGCCTCCAACTCCAAACTGCCTCTTACTTACTAAACATATTTTGGCCTTGTTTGGGATTTGATTAAGAAGGATTTCTCGAGATTTAGAGACTCCCCAGGATCAGAGGCTCGGGGCGAGCCGCCCCCTCACCCCCTAGTCCGCCACTGACTACGTGAAAGAAGTAAACAAGCTTCCAATATGTTAATTATTGTACATTTTAGACGTTCGATAATTTATTATGGTCATTAGCGTCTAAATCAAATTGAAAAATAGTCGGGCATAAAGATATTTGTTTTCGTGTCATCTCATTGGTAGCATACTAAAACTATTGGCAATATCTTTTAGCCCGACAACTGTTCATAATTGGATTAGACCAGTGGCGGCTCCTCTATGAGAGCTGCCGCACTGCCAGAAAATAACGCACAATTAAAAAAAAATTGTATTATAAATCTAAAAAAATTGTATTATAAATCTGCATAATATGTTTTAATTTCATAATTATGAAGCCATCATATAGCATTATTATAAATGACGGCATGCCACGGGGCCTATTTTCTATAAACCGTCCGCAGCCGTACTGTGTGTGTGTTTTAAAAACCACCAACAGCAAAGGTTATTTGGGCCTAGCACCAATTCATATTTTCAATTCATTATTTTTTTTTTAATAATAAATTGAAAATCCAATTGACACTTTTACCAGCTCTCGGGCTAGAACTCGGGAACTGGGGACTTGTAATAGAGGAACCATAGCAACGCCATGTAAACAACAGCACCGCTACACGCTCGGCTATTCTCAAGTCCCGCAGCCGTACTAATTTCACTACGCAAGTGACGCGTTCTGCATTATATTTTTCACCAAAATCAGTGTGTTAAAGAGAGTAAAGAAAGTACATAAAGAGACAGATTTGTATGCGTAAGCAAGCTTTTTAGGTTCGCAGGACGTACAGTACAAACTCTTATTTAATATATCTAGTCTGTTGGCATACGCACACAGGGTAAGCGTATTATAATAGCAATGGGATTAGATGTATCTGTAGTCTAACGGATAACGTAGTGGCTTTATAACCAACAGGTTTCGGGTTCAATTCTCAAGACAAGCATACTTTTTTTTTTTTAATAAATAATTAGATATAAATATCATAAATAAATATATTTAATAAATTAATAATTTATTAAATTAAATTAATTTATTTAATATCTTTATTTTGTTATTTTATCGTCTTTTACAAACGTTTAGTACTAGCACGCGGGATAAAATTTTTGGAGTTATTTTTGTTTTGTTACGTAAAAGAAGTATAGCTTCTGACGTGCGTACATAATACACACACACACTCTTTTTTTTAATACAATAATAAATATTGCTATAAAAATCACTTTATTTACGATTTTAGCGCTAGCGAAATCAATGTATAAACAAATTATTCAGATCAAAAATACACTTAAAAATTGCATCAAATGTATTTTTGAATTTTTTTTTGAGGTTCCCTCATTAGGGGGGGGCTACTCTAATCTCCAGGTTGACTCTGCAGAACACCCATTTAAAATGTTCACGCGCCGCCACTGGATTAGACGCTAATTACCATACTTATAGAACGTCTAAAATGTACAATAACTAACTAACTTTCAAATTGGAAGCTTGTTTACTTCTTTTGGGTAGTCGGGTTTTAGTTTTTTTAACTTTTATTTTGTTTTACCCTTTTTTAGTTTTTTATGTAATCATAAAAAGTACCTAGGTATATATTTTTCCAATCTCCGCAAAATTTTCTTTCATTTGATACCATTTAATTAGGGATGGCAAACCTTGCGAAAAAAAACAATATTTATCTATGCTAACTATCTTTTATTCTTTATTTATTTATTGTAGATTCTAGACGCGTCGACAACTTAGGTCATTAGCGTCTTAATTACATTACATAACAACATCCTTAAAATTAAATGACATGAGCGGAGGTGGGATTCGAACCCACGACAATGTGATCCAAAGGTCGGCTTCGCTAACCGTTACACCACACTGTTCTCTATCTTTTAGTCATCCTGCTATTAAGTGTAATTAATGTTATTGAGGAAAGCCTAGATTTTTTTTGGTTTGGTTTTGCCAACAGTTGCATTTATTGGTGTACCACAACAATTGCACAGCAGATGCATTTCTTAGTTCGAAATAATATGTTTCCTGTAAAAGCTATAGAACTTTAAGATAGTTGTCGTGCTACAATAACATCCAAAAGTTTCGTTCATAATACGCTGTAAAACAATAAATAAGTATAGTGTTAAATGTAAAAAATTTTTGTGGAGATTGTACCTAAACTGTTGTTCACATAGTAACACATATTTCACTTAGCTTGTTCGCTTGAATTATATAAAAATGTCAATCTTTTCTCATAAATTGTTGAACTTTGCGTTATTATATCTCAACAATAAAAAGGTCAATAATTTTTGGATTTTCTTTTTTAAACTCAGAACAAAAACATCAATGAACAGTTAGTTTTTTGAAAATTTCTGACTGTTACTTTTTTTTTTTTTAATTAAAAAACTTGTCAAAAACACAACCTTTCCTATGCTCTCCGTGTTAATTATCCGAACTTTAATTAAGTTTATCTCGAGTTAGAGATGGTCAATCAACTTCAAATTTTAATGGTATTTGTATTATAGTATCCTTAATGAGTATACGAAAATTTAGAATTTTCTGACACTATGCCCATAGCACGACAACTACCTTAAAAACAAAGCACGGTCACAAAGTCATTTACTGAGCCGTAAATTTTTGACGGTTGTGTTCAGTACAAGGGGTGCAATGGGTAACTCCACTATCGAATACTTTTAAAAATATTTTTCTTATTGTTTTATTTATTTTTTCGTTAATAGTTTGCTTTGGTTTTAGATAGTTTAGTAGATAATAATATAAACGTACGTCCATAAAATTATGACGTCACGACTTTAAACGAACAAAAACGCTTTTTAGCAGGCGGGGCTTATACCAGGTGCTGATTTGCTTTGCGGGTAATAGGGATTTTACATGTAAAATCATGTTTATGAATTTTCCCGCTTCCCTATAATATATTTTGGTGATAAAGAACAAATACAAAATTTGTTCATAATTAAAAACTTTATCTGACACGTATGTTTGCAAATTACCAATATGCAGCTTTTAATTACAAAATAATTATTAAGGAGCTGTGATTAAGTCTAAATTTTAAAATATTTTATCCGAATAGATGGACTTAAACAAAATCATGGCTATTCGGATAAAATATTGTTAATTTAAACTTAATTGAAGTTCCTTAATTCTTATTTTGTAATTAAAAGCTGCTTATTGCTAATTTGCAAATATACGTGTCAGGTAGAGTTTTTAATTATGAACAAATTTTGTATTTATTTTTTTACCAAAATATATAGCGAAGCAGGAAAATTCATAAGCATGATTTTACATGTAAAATCCTCATTACCCGCAAATCAAATCAGCACCCGGTATAAATATTTCAAAAATTATTTTTTGAAATCAGAATGAAGTGATTTAGGTGTTCATATTGTTCAAAATTTACTGCTGTATTACTATAACACAAAAAAAATCCATGCAAGTACCCAATTGACATTTGAAATGACTACTTCAGTAGTGAATCAGCCGACACCTATCGCGTCGTCGAAAAGCTTTTTCGGATGAGAATATTGCCTATCTATTCGGGAAAGTGTGAATGAAGAATCAACTCTGTCAATTCCTCGTCGTGCATAGCTTGATGCCGCAACCTCTAGACTGAACTGCCGTGGGTTCGAATCCCACCTGCGCTCATGGATGTTTTGTGATGTTATTTAGTTTTAAGTTAGTTGTTATTTAGTGTAGTTGAAAGACGCTTAGATGTCGACGCGTCTATAATCTACAATAAATAAAAAACTCGGGTCCAGGGCCGGCACGTGCGCCTGGTCGGACAGGCGATCGCCTTACGGCGCCATATTTTTAGGGCGGCATATTTTTGTAGCAGCGAATTTTTCGTGTGCTATTCTACTTTTTAAAAATGATTATATTTTTTTCAAAGTGTCTATACCTATATTATTTTTTGTAAATATTGTTATTAGAATTACATTTGTTTTTTATTTGTTAAGTACCTAAATAAAAATATATGTCATCGGTTTATTAATTTTTTTAATATGTGGGGGGGGGAGCGGCAAAAGTTGTATTCGCCTTAGGCGGCATATTTGACGCGCCGGCCCTGCTCGGGTCGCAGTGCCAAACCCTGCCGACAATATAGTGTATTTGCTAATACAGGCCTTGTGGCTTTATTATGTGAACTTAAGTTTGTTTTTGAACAAAATAAAAATTTAACCCCTTAATACATCCCTTAAAATAATATTATTTTTCTTAATTTCAATATTATTATCAATGCAACCTCTGTACCAAATTAAATACACCCGTCGCAAATAAATCACTATCCGCGAACTAGTGTTTTCGTAAAATTTGTAAGTCCGGTCCTGTTGTGCCGATTTTGTTAAAATTTTAGCAACACATTTTAATCTCTACCAAAGGGTTAAATTCCAATTTTGAAACAATTCTGAGATTTTTTTCGGTATTTTTAGGCCCAAAAACTTTTTTCAACCCCTAAAATCAACCCTTAAAATGATCCGATATGGCCCATTTTAAATAGGTTCTGTGCGGTGATGGATTCCAACGTGTGTACCAAATTTCGTTTAAATCGATTAAGTCTTTCGAGAGTTATCGTGCGAACACACACACACACACACACACACACACACACACACCCTATATATATACAGTGTGTCCACAGACTCATCCTCAACATGGGGATCTCCGTTGTTATAGGAGATAGAGATTTGGTTAAATGAGATAAAATGTGCAGAATCTCCAGTACTACTACCCTGCGTAGTCAAACTTTCCATATTTTTCTTGGTTCGCGACCGACAGTTGAAAAACGAGATTTACCCATTTTCGTTTTTTGTTTATAACTCGCTTATTAAGTAAGTTAGAAAATGGGTAAATCTCGTTTTTCAACTGTCGGTCGCGAAGCAAGCAAAATATGGAAAGTTTGACTACGCAGGGTAGTAGTACTGGAGATTCTGCACATTTTGTCTTATTTAACCAAATCTCTATCTCCCATAACAACGGAGATCCCCATGTTGAGGATGAGTCTGTGGACACACTGTATATATATAAACATTTCTAAAAATGGTGCCAAATTGTTCAGGAGGCTATGAAACGTCGAGAAATTTTAGTCCGACCCCTAGGTCCCGCCATCCGACCGACGCCAATAGTGTATGTGCCATATAGCAAATACACTAATAAAATCGTCGTGCATAAGAACTTAAGCTTTCTCAATCCTCAGCTTTGCGAATTTTGCGTAAAGACTATCTTTTTCCTTATAAGATTCAACTGACCCAAGAACTTATGCCAAAAGACCATTAGCAGCGGCAACAATTCGCTGATTGAGCCCTGTAGTAGTTGGACATTGACCTCGATTTTGACAAAAAAATGGATATATCAAATATCCATCAAGATCGTGAGGTTTAACGCCTTTAAATTATTTTTTGTGGAATTATTATTTTATGCCGATAGACCAACAGTTAGGGGTGCCACTTGCTTGAAGTAAGGAACCGAGAGGAGGCGGTGCAGAGTACTGAAGGGGGGGGGGGGGGCAAAAAGAATTTTAAATTAAAATTATATTTTTTGGTATAATTGGTAATACGTTTTAAAGTAAATTGTCACAAATAAAACAGTTAGGCAATAGTTACTATATTATTGTAGTTAGTGGGTGTAGACGAAAAAAACCAGGAGATTTTAGCGCTATTCCGGGAGCCGGGAGTTTCCCAGAATTCCGGGAGAAGTAGCAACTCCAGTTGCACCCCTAAATGACGACATTACTTGCATTATCTTTTAAATAGAGCTTCTATGAGCCATTTCCCTGAGAGTAGTTCCTTCAATTATCCACGAGAGGCAGCACTTGTGGTAGGTACAAACATTATTTATTCCCCAATAATGTCGTATCATTTTAGTGGTATAACTTAATTATTAAATTATTATTATTATTAAATTAATTAAATAATTAAGTTACACCACTAAAATGACACGACACTATTGGGGAATAAATAATGTTTGTAACTTTGTACCTACCACAAGTGCTGCCTCTAGTGGATAATTGAATGAACTACTCTCATGAAAATTGCTCATTATGCGAGAAAGAAAAATTGATTCACTCGTATACACGCTATACACAACACAACAAAGGCGTGGTCATTTGCATGTTATTGTTTCCGAGAAATAATGGCATTTTACGTATTTTCATATAAAATAAAAATTTCCACAATATCTAATATACATGCACTTTGTTTTATTTCAATTTAAAGATCTACTGTGTTTAATGGAAAACCCTGTATAAGGAAAAAAATGTTAAATTACGGTTAAGGAAGTATATCACCTTTGGCAGCGGAAAATGTTTTTTAAAAGTCATTTCTGAAATAAAAAAACATAAGAGAACAGAATAGTACACTTTTATTTATTAACTAGTTTTTTACAATTTACAAAATCGTCAACAAAAGCAAATACAAATAACATGCCATCAAAAAAGAATAATTAAAAGGAATCATTATCTACATAATATATCATTTTCTAACATATGTCTATCTGTCTGTCCGCCTTTCCACGACCACGAGTATAGACTTATAGAATATAGACTATAGCAGCGGTTCTCAATCTTTTTTGGTGACGGAACCCTTTTAGAAAGCGAAATACTTGACGGAACCCTACAATAAAACAATAGTTTTTAAAAGTGTATTCTTTATTAATAAGCATAATAAAAGTACAATGTAACAGTTACTTATTACTTACTTACATAACAAGTATAATAATAGAAGATATTAAAAAAGAAAAAAATCTAACTAATGGGAGGTATGAAACTGTTTTTTATTTTTCATCAATTGGTTGATATCAGGTTTGATAGAGGACAGTTGAAGTCTCATATCAGGTTCAGCGTCCAGTCTATTGCGGTATTTTGTTTTCGTGGCTGCATAGGTTGAGAATCCTGTTTCGCACAAATATGTTGTTGGGAACGGGAGAAGAATATTCAGAGCCATTTTGGCAAGCATTGGATATTCATCACGGATTCTGCACCAAAAATCGTTAAGAGGCGTCGTTTTAAACAGTGACTCCATACTTGTGTCTGATGACATTTCTAAAAGAGATTCATATATCTCGTTTGACATACTTTCGGGCTTTTGTAAGTTGGGTAAAAAAGGATTATGAATCCATGAATTCAGTTTCATTTTTGTATTCTGTTCTTCTGGAAAATACTTCTCAAAAGATGCGCGCATCGAAGTGAGATATTTGACCAATTCTTCAAATACATCATCTTGAAACATTTCTGAATCGTTATCGCTAACAAACTCACTGAGTGACGTAAAACTTTCTATTTCTCTCTTTCCAACGCAAATAATCCAAAAATCTAATTTTCTTTTGAAGGCAGTTATTTTGTTACAGGCCTGGAACACTGTTGTCTGTTTACCTTGCAATGATAAATTTAATTCGTTCAGTTTTTGAAAGATATCCGCCATAAAAGACAGTCGAAATAACCAAGTATTATCATACAAACGGTCTTTCACATTAAAAGAAGTATCTGAAAGAAACATTTGTAACTCGGCTCTAAGTTCAAATAGCCTTGTTTTTTCTAAATTCTTGCGGAACCCCTACAGAAGTATCGCGGAACCCTAGGGTTCCGCGGAACACACTTAGAGTATGGCTGGACTATAGGACATAGGCCATAGGGAACGGGACAAAACCAATCGGAAACGGATTTGCGATTTCCGAAAAAAACATCTAACTTTCATATTATAATATTGTTACAAAACTGTTTTCTGAGTTGGCGGAATAAATATTTATTTACAATAATTAAAAATACAATAACAATAAATGCAACAACGAAAAGTCAGTTCTAACAATCAACACAAGTAAACAATAACTAAACGGTAATTAACACTTAATTATATACAATTGACTATACTAATATTTATTTTATCAGGTGTATTTATATCGCGGAACTATTTATATCACTGATCCACTTGATTGCCCGACTCAACATTCACTGATTGACTGATCGCTTCACTCACTCGTTTATATACGCTGCGTGGCTGAAGCCCAGTGCTTCTCGCGTTCTCTAGAAACTTCGCGTAGTTACTCGTTGTTCGGCAAGCAGACACCGCTTCTCAGAATTCTTGCCTGACGTTTATATACAGGGTGATCCGTAACAATATGTAAGAATGTATTTAGAAACAGCAATAGATTTATTTGTTGTTGAGATTGTTGTAATTTTAATATTTCAAACAACCATGCAAGACAGGGTTAAATAGGTACCACTACTTATAACGGTATAAAGTTAGTTCAGATAATTTGAACTTAATTTCATTTAAATATAATATATATTATATTATCCGTATAATAAAAATACATTTTTTTGTTGAGCCATACTAAATAGTAATAGATACGAAACGTCAAAATATAAAATATAATTAATATAAAATTAACCCGATAACAAGTTGTTTTATTGAATATGGCATAACGTACTGCTTCAGATTTTTCTCAAAGAAGGTGGATTCTCTTATAGTTTTGACGTGAATAACGTCTTATGTCTCATACTGGGGTGGCATTTTATAAATATTAGATGAAACGGAAATAATCGGAAGTGGTTGACATGTGAAACATAACAGTATGCACTATGCATGCATAACTCTAGGGCTTGAGAATGGCCGAGCGTGTAGCAATGCTGTTGTTTACATGGCGTTGCTATGGTTCCTCTATTACAAGTCACCAGTTCCCGGGTTCTAGCCCGAGAGTTGGTAAAATTGTCAATTTGATTTTTAATTTATTATTAAAAAAAATAATTAATTGAAAATATGAATTGGTGCTAGGCCCAAATAACTTTAGCTGTTGGTGGTCTTTAAAACACAATTTAACGGTATATAAATACATTAAAGCAAAGCTATAATAAGGTTGAGATTGTGTTGCGGTATTTTGAGAGCGTGAAGAAGTGACAATATGTCACGAAACGTTGCTTCCTTATTCCTCCGAATTAACATATTATATTAATATCATACAATATGACAAACATAATTAATTTATTATTTATCATTTTACTAATTCAGTTTATCCTAAAGGTAGGCCTACCACAGAACCTCAAAGTCAATTAAAAGTAATTTTTAGCGCGATCTCGAAATTACTATAGGTATCTTCACAAGCGACTAGACCCTGCAGTCAGGGTTCATTCTGATTGCTCGAATACCCCATTTTGATGTCGTGTAACACACACAAACACACCTAAACGAACGTAACAATTACTAACTAGTGAACTCTGTATACTAATATGGATGGTTGATAGCGATTAAAAAATGGGTTTTGTATGTGGAGAATATTCAAACACATATTCTTCAAGACAGGCATTAATTTATATCAGAAATCGTGTCCATCGTGATTATAATAAAATTAAGAAAATCGCAGGATAGTGGACAAAATATTTGATTTATTAAATATTTTGTCCACTATCCTGCGATTTTTCTTAATTTTATTACAGGCATTAATGTTCACAAAATTAGAATGAAAACTTCAGATAAGGCTTTTAATCTAATTCTTTCTATAAAAGTCGATCAATTTTCTGATATTTCAAAATAAAACTTAATTAAAATTTATTTTTTCATTTCAAATTCTCAAGAACACTGTTACTGTATAAATTTTGGACATCCTATAATATATCAAATAATAATATTAAATTAATAATTATTAAATAGACAGTAGCCATTCCACAAGCATATACTTTTCTTAACGTAATCAGTCGGTAACCTGCCATCGTGATGTTAAACGTCAACGTCACGTCACGATGGCAGGTTGCCGACTGATTACGTTAAGAAAAATATATGCTTGTGGAATGGCTACTGTCTATTTAATAATTATTATATTATAACCACATTAAACTTAACTCATTGTTGTATTTAATATTAAATTAGGTTTTATTTTGAAATGTCAAAAAATTGATCGACTTTTATAGAAAGAATTAAATTACAAGTCTTACCTGAAGTTTTCATTCTAATTTGTGAACATTAATGCCTGTCTTGAAGAATATGTATTTGAACATTCTCCACATACACAACCCATTTTTTAATGACTATCAACTATCCATATTAATATACAGAGTTCACTGGTTAGTTGTTACGTTCGTTCAGGTGCGTGTGCGTGTGTCAAACGACATCAAGATGGGGTATTTGACCAATCAGAATGGACCCTGACTGCAGGGCTTAGTCGCTTGTGGTATCTACTATTAATAACTTTCAGATTCAAGTTTTGCATTAGCATTTAAGTTCCTTTTGGCGATTCTTAGATGGACGATTGTCCCATTTAAATTTTAAATCATGATAATTGAAAAGTTGAAGGCGTGTTTATTAATATTTTTTTCTGTTCTAGATAATAAAAAAATGAATGAATCGTCTTGGATGAATGCGAGTGACATTTACATGGCACTGAATGATGATGAATACAGGAATACATCATCGGTTTTCGATCGGATAGATCCTTTATATATAGCTGTTCCATTTACAATCACCTACAGTTTAATGTTCGTTGCAGGAATGGTTGGCAACGTGTGCGCCTGCTTTGTAATAATCAGAAACAAATCTATGCACACCACCACAAATTACTACCTGTTCAGTTTGGCAGTGTCGGATTTAATTTTAATGCTGTTTGGACCGGCATTTTACACACTACTTCTATGGTGTTCATTTTACAACAGTGTCTGCATTATAACTGATCGCATATACTGGATGATCTATATTATGTGGACGGCTATGTACATATCGATCTTAACAATCACGCTATTTACAGTTGAACGATACATAGCCATCTGTCATCCATTTTATTCCATTAAAATTTCTCAAAAGAAACGCGTACTTAAATCAATTATATGTGTTTGGATATTTGCTATATTGTTTGAAACTATTTATCCATTGGTAAGATATGTTTTAATGTAGGTAATTAATAAGGGGACCAATTATTTTTTGTATTAAATGAGTATGGATGGCATTTCACTGGATATGGTGATTGAGGGTGTGAAAAAAACTGAGTCATATATTTTTAAAATAATACAAAAATTAATATAATTCTGAATTTTCTTCCAATAGCGCACACACGTCAGAACAACTAACATCCCCCATGTTGAATTTAACCGTTAAAGACGCTAATGACCCTTGTTGTCGAGCGTCTATAATTCACAATTCATTCAATTCTTTAACCGTTAAAACTTCGTCTAGTGTCCTTACGAATAGTTGCGATTTTTCACTGCTCCAATAATCATTACCAATCAAAAATAACCTGTCTAGAGCAGCATTAGTGTCGAGGCAGCATAGTGCACATTCAATCAATAATTTTAAATTTTCGTGGGGGATATATTCTTGTTTAAAATTTTAAAATATTTCTAGATTGCATATACAATAATCGTTATACTCACTTATTAGCTTCTACCGACAGCGAAAAAGATTACTTTAATAAATAAAACACACAAAAACTGGCTATAGCTGTCCAACTTTATTTTTAAGTTTCGGTCTGTTAATAAGAGACCCCTTTTTCAAGCAATAATTATTGTATCTAGTGTATCAAGTTTATTGTATCTAGTACTTAAAAATAAAGTTGGACAGCTATACCCAGTTTTTGTGTGTTTTATTTAATAATCGTTATAGTTTTTATATTTTGTTAAAGAGTACAAAAGAATGCAAAAGAGTATTTTTGAAGTAAACTTTTTAAAAGGAGTATGGTTCACGAAAAATGAGAATAAAACTCCCTAAAAGAGTATACGGTTTGGTTGTCTTATAATCAATATGGCTATCCGGCCCGGCTTTGCCCGGGTGCAAATTTAATAAATATAGTAGATGTCCCGTTCGGCTTCGCGAAATAAGGCTTCTTGATAGTAACGTTTTAATTAATAATTAATTATTTTCATATTACACAACTTCTTTATTTATGACCTTGAAGTGACCTTGAAAAATCTTATGTCTTAGGTAGTTGGATTCGTCTCAATAACTCTAGCGCTCGTTTTAACATATTGTCACTACTCTTCAGCAATATATCTCATTACGCCACTAAATATACATAATACAATCTAGATACTATTACTTAATAATATAATATACCGATTGGTTTTCTTAATAATCACTCATGTAAAATGATGTTACGAAATTTATTTTTGATTTCAACCTTTAAAAGTACTTATGAGTTACCTACTTATGGGCACTTCTCTAAAAATTATCATGTGAAACAACAAACTGACACTTTACAGTTTACATCTAAACAAGAAATAAGTGTTTTTCATAGAGTTCATTTGATGTTTTGGTTTCAGTTTCCACGTTCCCATAGGAGAATGTTAGCGTTTGTTACATTTTTTATCGGTCCATTAATTCTATTAACAACTCTATGCACATTAATGATATACACTATCAAAAAATCCAAGACTAACGTAATAACTGAAGAGAATTCGACTGAAGGGAGTTCAAGTGATAGAGCATTCAGCATTCTTGGTAATTGTAACTATTAATAATGATTATTACTTATTAGTATACAGTGTTTCCAAAGAATTCTGCAAGTATGAAAAAATTCTTGGTTTTTGATGCAACATAAACAATTCAGGATCAGAGTTAAAACGACACAAAAATTACTAAATTTCAAACAATATATTTTTGGTCTGCATAAATTGATAAACGGTTTTTTGAAAACTTTTGTTTTTACATTTATCACGTTTGTAAGGTTTATTCAAGAATGTGGGCCATTAAAAAACAACAAAAACTTCCTTCCATCTGGAGAGACGACAAAATGTAAACTATTGGTCAACTGTAGATGTAAAACCAATCATGAACATGGAATCATTACTTTTAGTTTACCTAGCCCATTCCCATTTCTTATCACACTTGTCTTATGGGATAATTTTTTGGGGATCAGCCCAAATCTACGATGTTTTTGTTTTGCAAAAACGAGCAATACGTTATATGTGTGGAGTAGCGAGACTCAGCTCAAGTAAACCGCTATTTGCTGATCTTCAAGTACTTCCTGTGGCATCTGTGTACATCTATAAATTATTGACATTTTCCAAATGTACTGCGTAAACATAGATGTTAAATGTAATGAGGAAATACATAACTACAACACTAGAATCAAAGAAGAGATTCGTGTTCCTTTTAGTCGGCTTAAAGTCATAAAAAATGGTCCTCTACCCATGGCTATCCGCTTTTTAATAAACTGCCATCCAACATTAGATGTATTAATGATGTCTTGAAATTTAAAAAATATCTTAAAAAATTTTTACTTAATAAGATGTACTATAGTGTAGATAATTATTTTAATGATTAAATTTTAACTTTGTCGTGACTTATCCTATACTGTATTGTCCTTGGATTAATAAATTTATTATTATTATTATTAATAGTCTTCAACTTATGTTGTTATCGACAGCACCCCATTCATTCTTCCAGAGCTGCTGGACGGCTGAAATAAATGCTTTCTTCAAGGTCGTCACCGATAATACAAAATATGTTTTGATCGGTTGCAGATTTTTTGGCAACAGTGTTCGCTAATTATTTTCCCCCGATTCCCACGTGACTGGGAATCCGCTATTGATCCGAGTTGTCGATCATTTATAATTTATAATATTATTAGTCAGTATCACAGAATCTTACTGTGTCAGCTTTTTAAATGAAGTAATTGGCTAGGATTATTTTAATGCATAATAAACGCTTTTACTAATTTCATTTTTTTTTCTTTCTAGTGTCAATTATAATAACATTTTTCGTTTGCTGGTCGCCACGTTACATATTGAAAGCAAGTCCTCCTGTATCTGAAACTACATTTGTATTTTTTGCTAATATTGCAAGACATTTTTATTGTTTTTCTGCAATTGTGAATCCAATATTGTATAGTGTTATGTCATCAAAATTTCGAAGGGCCTTCAAGGTATTATTTTTTAAATATTGTACTAGCGGTCCGGTCCGGCTTCGCCCGGGTACTAGAAATTTATGATTTATTAATACACCACTCACTCGCTTCGCTCACTCCAGATATTATAGCTTATATCCTAAAGCAAAGTATCACCTATCGAACGGTGAAAAAAATTGAAATCGGTTCATTAATTTGTGAGATCACCCTCGAATTTCACCCGGACGAATCCAGGCCGACCAGTTATTATAGTTTCTGTCTTAAAACAAAGTATCACCTATCGAACAGTGAAAAAAATTGATATCGGTTCATTAATTTGTGAGATCACCCTCGATTTTCACCCGGGCGAAGCCAGGCCGGCCAGTTATTATAGTTTCTGTCTTAAAACAAAGTATCACCTATAGAACAGTGAAAAAAATTTGAAATCGGTCTTCTAAAATTTAAATTCTCTAATTTTTACCCGGGCGAAGCCGGGCCGATTTATACATCTAAACCTTCCTCGTGAGTCAATCAATCTAATCGTGAAAACTGAAACAAAATTCGTTCAGTAGTTACGGAGAAAATCGGACATAGACAGACAGACAGAAACGGCGGGAGACTTTGTTTTATAATATTATGTATTGGAGGATTCAAGAAAAACGTGATATTAATGAACTATCATATTCCTGAGCCAAAATAAAATGACAATGTCTATATAAACTTAGATCTTAAAGTGTACCGTTTTTGTGAAAATTCAATAAAAAAACTGAAGAGACTATAAGAATGTTTTTTTTTTTAATTTTGATGAATTTTTAGTTGGCTATTTATTGGACCGAAAGTATTAGGTCTAAAGGTGTATTTTCATGTGACGCTTGACGCTGGTTTTTAGCGTCAAATGCGGTCACGTGATAAAATTTCAACATTGACGCCAACTCGAAAAAATGTACCGTCAAATTTAATAAACAAACCGTGAGGTGGGTCGTTTATTAGAACTAAAGTGCGACCCTTGAGGTTCACACGACGAACTTCCCAGTTTGATAAATATTTAATAATAATAATTAAATTAGATATTACACAGAAAAGTAATCAATTTAATCATTAAAACAATAATTAAAAAAAAAAAAAAACGGCTGAACCGATTTTTATAAAATTTATGTCGTATTAAAATGACGTTAACACGCCTCGATTGACACCCTTACGAAGTCGATATAATTTTTTATTCGCAAGATATTGTGTAAAATGTACTTTTTTGGAGTCTATTTGGTTAAGAAGAAAGAACGGCTGAACCGATTTTGAAAAAATTCCTTTCAGATCATATTTACGTTAATACGCGTCGATGGCACCCTAACGTAGTCGATATCATTTTTCATTCTCGAGATTTCGTCTTAGAAAGAAATGGACACATACGTACGTACATACGTACACACACACACACACACACACACACACACAGACATCTTTCTAAAAATAGTGTAGTGACCTTGAAACATAAAAATTTGTTATACATTTTGATTTCGATTTTCGGACCCATTACAATAACTTCCAATGGGAAGTTAATAAGTATCAGATTTTGCAGAAATCTTAATATTATTAACAAACGATTAGGATTTAAGTAACATTTCTTTACGAAGACCTTGACAAGTCAACTGGTTTCTCATTGTCAAAAACTTTTTTTTAATTATACTTCGAACACATCTGGGTTAAATAGCGCTATTTTTAAAATACAATTAGGGAAATAAGATGAAAATTGGATTTCAAAGTCAATATTTGATTTTTTTTCGATGAAATTCTTCAAAATTCTTTTTATTATTAAGATAAAATATATTAATATATTCATACAGACTAATCTTTGTCTATAGGTTAAATACAGCTGTATAACCAATAGAACTCGAGCGGAAAAGCTAAACAATGTTTAGCTTTCACGCTACATTTTTTCGAGTTGGCTCAATGTTTAAATTCTATCACGTGGCCGTATTTGACGCTAGAAACCAGCGTCAAGCGTCACATGAAAATGCACCTTATAGTAAAGATTAGAAAAAAACTATTGCGAAGGTCAGATTTTTATTAGTTTCTGAGATTTCGCGCAAAATAAGGCAGTAGAATGGTGGTAGTAAAGTGTTGTTCAACGCAAAGTGAGATGGTGGCAGTCAAGTGTCGTTCAACATTAGTGTGTCGTGAATGAACGAACGACTCCTTTTATTAGTGTATTTGCCATATGGCACATACACTATTGGCGTCGGTCGGATGGCGGGACCTAGGGGTCGGACCAAAATTTCTCGACGTTTCATACCCCCCCGAACAGTTTGCCACCATTTTTGAAAATGTTTATGTATATATGTATGTATATATATATATATATATAGTGTGTGTGTGTGTGTGTGTGTGTGTGTGTGTGTGTGTGTGTGTGTGTGTACACGATAACTCTCGACAGACTTAATCGATATAAACGAAATTTGGTACACACATTGGAACCCATCACCGCACGAAGCCTATTTAAAATGGGCCCGATCGGACCATTTTCAGGGTTGTATTTAGGGGTTCCAAAAAGTTTTTGGGCCCAAAAATACCGAAAAATTTGTCAGAATCGTTTCAAAATTGAAATTTAACTCTTTAGTAAAGATTAAAATGTGCTGCTAAAATTTTAATAAAATCGGCCCGACAGGACCGGACTTTCAAATTTTATGAAAACACTAGTTTATTGATACGGATTTACTTATGGAAGGGTGTATTTAATTTGGTGCAGATGTTGTACTGATAAAATCCATGTCTAATATTGAAATTTAGAAAAATTTAATTATTTTAAGGGATGTATTAAGGGGTTAAATTTTTTATTTTGTCAAAAAACAAACTTAAGTTCACATAATACTGCCACAATGCCTGTATTAGCAAATACACTATATTGTCGGCAGGGTTTGGCACTGCGACCCGAGTTTTTTTAAAATATGTACTCCCCGCGGAAATTTTTAACTTCCCATTGGAAGTTATTGTAATGGGTCCGAAATTTTTATGTTTCAAGGTCACTACACTATTTTTACACTAATTTAGAAAGATGTATGTGTGTGTGTGCACGTATGTACGTACGTACGTATGTGTCCATTTCTTTCTAAGACGAAATCTCGAGAATAAAAAATGATATCGACTACGTTAGAGTGCCAATCGACGCGTATTAACGTAAATATGATCTGAAAGAAATTTTTTCTAAATCGGTTCAGCCGTTCTTTTTTCTTAACCAAATAGACTCCAAAAAAGTAGAGTTTACACAATATCTCGCTAATAGAAAATTATATCGACTTCGTAAGGGTATCAATTGAGGCGTGTTAACGTCATTTTGATCCGACATAAATTTTTTAAAAATCGGTTCAGCCGTTTTTTTTAAATTATTGTTAAAAATAAATAATAATTATGTTTTAATGATTAAAATAATTACTTTTCTGTGTAATATCTGATTTAATTATTATTATTGAATATTTATCAAACTGGGAAGTTCGTCGTGTGGTCCTCAAGGGTCGCATTTTAGTTCTAATAAACGACCCACCTCACGGCTTGTTTTTTATTTATTTTATGGGCCAACTTTTCTTTTGGGAAATGATGTATCGGCGCCGGTAGTACATTCATGCTTGGCCGTTTTTTATTTTTTAGAAAATGGAGGCAAACTGTAACTTCGCCACTGGTAATTATTTAAAACCAACAGAAATGTGTAGACACTCTTTCACAGAAAATAAAATTTTAACAGTCATCCCTATAGGCTACAAGCAGAATGACAATAGGCGCCAGCGTGGCAGATTTCGGAATTTTTCAGAGTGCTACTTTGTATTGTTTATACGCGTCATTATTATTTTTTCCAGTTTAAACAATTTTTCGATAAATTGTATTATTGAAATTGCTATTGTCAGTGAGTATTCACAATTTTTTAAGCCACAAGTACAAATTTTCTTCGCGTTCATTGTTAAATAATCGTAGTTCTTGACAAAATGACATTATGTTTTGGTTATATTTTGGCAGATGAGGATGCGTCAACTTTAAATTTTCCAAGTCTTCATGGTTTCCGGGCTTGTAGGCCGTGGTATTTCTACCTGACGTTTCGTCTACAACTGCGGTTGACATTCTCAAAGGCGATGTGGCTGCGGTTGAAGTGTCCTCCTTGGCGACTCACAGATCAGTGTGTCAGAGACTGGTGTCCTCCCTTCTTTTATGCCTAGTACCAGTGTGTTCTCTGTTCGGTTGTAGTCCGTCTATCCGTAATTGGTCAACTGCGCAATGTGTAGTGGTGGGGGTGAGTTCTCTACTCGGTCGTATTCTGTCCTTGTGCGATTGGTCATTGGTTTTGTATGTCGGAGTGCTGGTGTCCAGGTTTTACTGAGATTCAGGCCTTCATCTTTTCGGTTGAAATTCTGTGTGTGTTTTTGTATTTCTATGGCCTCTCTGTATATTCGTAGGTAATAACTCAACATTCTGTCTATGGCTCGGGTTTCTTCGAAGAGGATCTTATGATTGTCCAGAGTCAAAGTGTGTTCGGCTATGGCAGATTTTTCTGTTTGTCCCAGTTTACACACTGGTACTAGGCATAAAAGAAGGGAGGACACCAGTCATTGACACACTGACCTGTGAGCCGCCAAGGAGGACACTTCGACCGCTGCCACATCGCCTTTGAGAATGTCTACCGCAGTTGTAGACGAAACGTCAGGTAGAAATACCACCGGACCACGGCCTACAAGCCCGGAAACAATGAAGACTTGGAACAATGCCGGCCGTGAAAGCTTGCACAACTTTAAATTTTAATTTCAATTTTAAGTAAAAAATAAATGTGTCCATAGCAACGTAGCCTAGATTGTTGACTGACTTGCACATTAATTAGTTACTGATTTGCCACTGCGATCGCTGGCAGTCCAATTCTAGTAAGCTCCGCCTTTCTGCTCATAGTCTATACTCTATAGTATTTATATGCTTGAATGTATTTTGCAAACAAAGATAAATTATTCACAGATATGATATCAGAGACAGTAAGGATATTAGATTGAGGAAATGTAGAACAATGTCACAGAAAAGCCCAAATTATTTTGGTAATTTCTGTATAATAAACTGCCAAATGGTTTAACTGACATTAATGCTCGGTTGCACAAAGCGTGGTCAAAAAATTTACATTGACAATGATCTTAGATTGTGATAATATAATTATAATAGTTTTTATACGTGAATGAGCAGTTTAATTCTGTCAAACTCCATATCATGTAGAACATTAGAGTGTACCTAAGATCACTTTTCAAGCAAAATTTTAATCAAAATTTTAATCAAAATGCGTAGAAAAATGTCGTTTCGAAGTGGAAATTATACAAAAAAACTATGTTAAATACATGTATGCACAGTTTTAAAAAAATATCGTTTCATTTGATCAATTATTTTTCGAACAGGATCGATTTAAAATTTTACAATGCACTTCTTATGGAAAAATATGTGTGGTCACAATCTAAGGTCATTGTTAAATCAAATTTTTTGACAATTCTTTCTGTAACGGAGCATAAATGTTCAACTGTTGAAGACTAAAATGTCGTTTTTTTTGAAAATTGTTTTTATGACATTAAGAAATTTTTAACTGTAAATGATGATGTATCCAGCTTGGGCACTACAAAATATATACTTACTCTTATTTATGTTATGTCAAAATTCTTGAAAATTAAAAATCTAGCTGATATGTCATTTCACAAAAGGCGTCGCATGATTGGTTTTTAATGCCATGCATCTTAAAAACAATACACTTTAAAATAAATTATGTTGACTTTCTAACAGCACTGACATATCATTTATGCTGCCACGTTTTTCTGGAACGCTTTGTAAAAGAAGGTTTAATTTTTTTTAATTTCAGAAAACATTTAACAAGGGACTTCAGCAAAACTACTCAAATAGTAGGACATCCAGTAGGACATCTAATACTTTAGTCTTAAATACACAAGGATAGCTAAGTAATTCAGACAGAACATTTTCAGGAATCGCTTTTTTGGCACAAACTTGACGTGTTAAAACACCAACTACCTACTCATAAAAACTGCTTGAAAAACAAACACAAAATATGTATTTTGATATACCTATTCAAGAAAACCAGAGAGAAGGAGATCGAACTTGACCGAAATTGAGTAGTACGGGTGGAACGAAATACGTCGTGCATCATGGCGTCGATACCTTGGACGCGCTAGTATAAAAGAAATCAGCAAGAGTACATAATTTGCGTGAACAAACGTCAATTTTTTATTATAAACGTATATAAAAGTATGAATATATGTATATTTGTTAATTGTCGATGTATATTAATCGTTGAAAAATACATTTTCATCTCAGAAAACTGCCATTTATTTCTTCTTCTTAATTTTCTTAATAAAAATAAAACCACTAAAGTTTTCATTCTGTAATAAAAGTTCACTGTTACAAAATTGACACTTTGAATTGCATGAAGAAGTCTCTAATCATATGCGTTCATGCTATGCAAAAGTTTCCTGTTCCTCTATCATGAGAGTTCTTCTGCTTAAATAATCCACAACTCATTCATTCTTCTGCTTAAAAAAACTTTTTAACAAAAAAAAAAAAAAACCTCCTTCAAAAAACCACT
Source organism: Mongoloraphidia duomilia (assembly GCA_039654895.1). Classification (NCBI taxonomy): domain Eukaryota; kingdom Metazoa; phylum Arthropoda; class Insecta; order Raphidioptera; family Raphidiidae; genus Mongoloraphidia; species Mongoloraphidia duomilia. The sequence goes on along the minus strand of CM077525.1, from coordinate 29,091,324 downwards.
AAAAAGAGGAAAATAATGAAATTTTGAGGTCTGTGCCAATTTAATAAAATATGAAGTCGGTTAAAAAGTATAGTATAGTGATTAATATCTTCTTTTTAACCAACTTCATATTTTATTAAATTGGCACAGACCTCAAAATTTCATTATTTTCCTCTTTTTAGTGGTTTTTTGAAGGAGGTTTTTTTTTTGTTAAAAAGTTTTTTATTTTTTACTTTTTAGTGTCAAAAAGTGACATTTACCTTAAAAGAATCACACGCCGCTACTCACTTTTATTAAACCGACTTTCTTACGCTGTCTGATATGTCAAACAGTGACATTTACCTTAAAGAATCACACGCCGTTACTCTTATTAAAATCAGCCGAAAAACTGAACCGATTTTGATTAAATTTCTATAGGACCAATCTGAAAGTATATCCTTTCAAACAAAAAAAAATTTTCAAAATCGGTTTATAAATGACTGAGTTATGAGGTAACAAACATAAAAAAAAATACAACCGAATTGAGAACCACCTCCTTTTTTTGAAGTCGGTTAAAAAAACAAGTTGAACCTCTCATCACTTAACGATGAGAAACTATAATGCACATTCTTATCGTGGGAACTGCAATCGAGTTGGCGCGAATGTCATGGTACTTCACCAGGATCAGACAACATTCATTACCAATTTTTGAAAAAGCTACCTCCTAAATCCACATTCCTTCTCAAGTTGTTTAATTTGATTTGGTCAACTAGTACATTTCCTTCCGCCTGGTTTAACTCTTTTGTAGTGCTATTATTGAAGCCCGAAAAGTTATCGTCCTGTTTCACTGACCAGCTGTTTGTCAAAGCTCCTCGAACATATGATCAACCACAGATTGGTCTGGATTCTTGAGTCCAGGATTGCTAACCTACATGGTGATATGGACTCGAAAAATCCATTCATAAGTCAGTCAGCAAACAGTTTCACTGAAAAACTGAAAGTTGCTATTCTAATTAACAATATTATTATTATTGAAAATTTTATTGGAAGAGCAGCCAATTACATAATTGATTCTTGCAAATATCGGAAAAAAATCCTTTTGACAACCATAATCACAATCAGAACTCTAATCTGAACCTTTCCATTATCGCGGCGGAATGACCTTACATTACTCACCCGTGACATGATTACCAATCTAACATTCTCCATATATGCAAAGGAATCAATAGATTTCCACTACATGCGAGTGTTATTAATTAAAGCTAGATTGTAGATGTGAATGATCGTAATAGCGAGAGCTATTCATATAGGTGAAAATTTTCAATTGCAAAACAGTCGTATAAATCTATTTAATAAAATTATTATTCTCTTATTAGTTATTTATATTTCATTCATCAGAACGGAAAATTATATATTAACATTTTATCATATGTAAATGTTAATGCGATCATTGATCAAGTTTCGCAAACTATTATTAAAATACAAAGAAATGCTATTTATGTTAGAATTACTGTTAGGCACACGCATCGCCTGATGTAACGTTGTTTCGCATATTTTCATGAGGCATTTTCCTGAGAGTACTTCTTTCAATTATCCACGAGAGGCAGCACTTGAGGTAGGTACAAACATTATTTATTCCCCATTAGTGTCGTGTCATTTTAGTGGTATAACTTAATTATTTAATTAATTTAATAATAATAATAATTTAATAATTAAGTTATATCACTAAAATGACACGACACCGATGGGGAATAAATTATGTTTGTGCCTGCCACAAGTGCTGCCTCTCGTGGATAATTGAAGCGGTCGATGCAGAAAGGAAATATGTCCGATGCTTAATAAATCATGCTTTGCCTATTCAATATTTAGTATAGATCAGAAAGGGAATATGTCCAGGACATGTTACCTTTCTCCTCTACACTAAATATTGAATAGACAAAGCATGCTTTATTAAGCATCGGACATATTTCCTTTCTGCACCAATCGATAGAGCGTGAAAAATTAGTGCCAAAACATGTAAGTATAACATAAAAATGGCCATTTTAAGAAAATCGAAGATATCCAAAAGTTGCTTCCTACATTCCTGAAAATACCAGGAATTTTATACTAAAATAGTATCTTGGCCAACTACAGATAGAGATGGAGACAACGACGATAATGAATAGATAAATTGTATTTGACAATAAAGTTGTTTAGAAAAAATATTAACAATTTATTACTTCCCACCTCTACTATGGTAGGGAAGTAATGGATTCAGTCCGAAAACAATATTTCGAGATTTTAAAAGATTTTCACGTTTTGAGACCCTAGCAATCGTTTAAGATCATTTTCTGACTGATGTCTGTATGTGTGTGTGTATGTGTGTATGTGTGTATGTGTGTGTGTATGTGTGTATGTGTGTATGTGTGTATGTGTGTGTGTGTGTATGTGGTCAATTTTTCGCCTTCGATATCTTAAGAACGGAACAACATACGGGCATGCCGATTGTTCTATTGTGTTTATCAGCCTTTAACTTAGATCTGATTAGATTTTGAGTCAAATCGGTTCAGTGGATCCTGAGATATTCAAAAAAACGTCCTCAATGTCACGTATTAACATAGGTAAAAAAAATTCGACTGATGACCAGTCCTATACTTCCCACCTAGTAAATATTTGCAAAAAATAAACACTCTTTTTTTTATTCTTTGACTAGGCCCAAATAACCTTAGCTGTTGGTGGTCTTTAAAACACAATTTAATTTTTATTCTTTGAAAAAAGCATGGCCCTCTTTTTTGTTTGGTGATCTATTGATGGCTAGCTTAATATAGCAAAAATCATGGTTACCTTGATTTACGTACAATTTTTATTTTTTTTAGTAAAATATTTTTTTTCTCGAAAACTATACATTTTAGAGAAAAAAAATATTTACATTTTTTTCATATTATAACATCTAGAATTCATTTATATTTTTTTTTACCTATGTTAATACGTGACATTGAGGACGTTTTTTTGAATATCTCAGGATCCACTGAACCGATTTGACTCAAAATCTAATCAGATCTAAGTTAAAGGCTGATAAACACAATAGAACAATCGGCATGCCCGTATGTTGTTCCGTTCTTAAGATATCGAAGGCGAAAAATTGACCACATACACACACACACACATACACACATACACACATACACACACACATACAGACATCAGTCAGAAAATGATCTTAAACGATTGCTAGGGTCTCAAAACGTGAAAATCTGTTAAAATCTCGAAATATTGTTTTCGGACTGAATCCATTACTTCCCTACCATAGTAGAGGTGGGAAGTAAAAAATATAAATGAATTCTAGATGTTATAATATGAAAAAAATGTAAATATTTTTTTTCTCTAAAATGTATAGTTTTCGAGAAAAAAAATATTTTACTAAAAAAAATAAAAATTGTACGTAAATCAAGGTAACCATGATTTTTGCTATATTAAGCTAGCCATCAATAGATCACCAAACAAAAAAGAGGGCCATGCTTTTTTCAAAGAATAAAAATTAAATTGTGTTTTAAAGACCACCAACAGCTAAGGTTATTTGGGCCTAGTCAAAGAATAAAAAAAAGAGTGTTTATTTTTTGCAAATATTTACTAGGTGGGAAGTATAGGACTGGTCATCAGTCGAATTTTTTTTATGTTTGTGTCACCATAAAACCCAATCGATGCAGAAAAGGCATATGTCCATTGTTTAAATAAATTTATGTAGCTCTCATAGAATTTGCAAATTGTCATTAAAATGTTCTAAATTATGCCAAACTATGTTATACACAAAACGAAAAATGTAGAAATATTAACATACTAAAAAAAAAAATAGTTTTTCTCTGTTATCTCGAAAGTATCAGATTGGGACATATTCTATTTCTGCATCAACCGATTCAATTGAAAGAAGTACTCTCAGGAAAATGACTCCTTGAGTGTGTCCAGTTTAGGGACACTCGACAGCAGATCGGATTTTCAGGTGATCTGTCGGTTGTTTTAGGAAATGATCCTGACAATGTCGATCTGCTGTTTCGATTTTTAAATGAAACCGGTCTTGACCGGCTTATTTGATTTTATTTATTTGTATACATTTAGGCCCCTTTACAGCCTAAATGTTTTTTTCTTTATATCACTAGATTATATTATTATATGACACATTTTATTTGTACTTATTATGACTTTATTTTGTTATGTGTCAAATTTTGATTTTGCTTTTGTTCTATTGTTTTTGCTTTTGTTTAGTTTACATTTTCCTTTTCAGACGCTAATGACCTCTGTTATCGAGCGTCTATAATTTACAATTCATTCATGATGTAACGTCGAAATGCAATGCTAGAAAAAAAAAATCATCTTAAACCTGTCACCGTAGGGGGAAGATTCGGATTTGAGTCCTGACGGTGACTAGGTTTAAAATGAATTTTTCTAGTATTGCAATGTAACGTTACGTCATTCGATGGGTGTTTCTAACAATAATGCTAATATATAAAAAAGCATAATATATTTAATTGTGTTAACATTATGTTAATGGATATTTAAATAACAATCAACTGAAAAATTGTAAATTTTCAGTTTACTGTTTCTTCAGTTGTGCTGGTGCCCTCTCGTTTAGTAGGTGTTTGACTTACGGATTCCAGAGAAACTTCTCGAGTCACGTTTTGTCGTGAAGTGCGTCTCATAAAAGTTTCCTGCAAATTTTAATACCCGGTATATTATGTTCTGTTTATTACACAACAGTTATTTAATTTTAATCTATACTAATATTATAAAGCTGAAGAGTTTGTTTGTTTGTTTGGTTGAACGAACTAATCTCAGGAACTACTGGTTTGAATTGAAAAATTATTTTTGTGTTGGATAGTCCATTTATCGAGGAAGGCTATAGGCTACGATCAATAGGAGCGGAGCACCAATGAAAAATGTTGCAAAAACGGGAAAAATTATTCCTTTTGAGAGCTTCCGTTGCGTGCGCTGCGTAAACGGTTAAAGTTACGTAAAAATCATGTATGACGGAATTGTTCCCGGAAGGTTTATATATATAGCTAACGAGCGAAGCTAACGGATTTTGATGCGGTTTTCACCATCAGTTAGATAATTTTTCACGGAAGGTTTATATACATATATAGCGAACGAGCGAAGCGAGTGAGTAATGTAATTATAATATTCAAGCGAACGAGTGAAGCAAGTGCTTAGTGTATTTATTATATTCAAGCGAACGAGCGAAGCGTGTGGGTAGTGTATTGCACCCGAGCTTTCTTAGCACCCGGGCGAAGCCGGACGGGGCCGCTAGTTTGATAATAAAATCGTGTACCGTTAGCACTACTGAAAAAAACAGGTGGGAATTATAATCTATTTAAACCCAGGAGAATCAATCGGCAAATATGTACATAGGAATTCATGGAAATCTGTAGGAATGTATCTAAACGTTGATGCAAATACAATAAGAAATTTGAAACTTGTGGTCTGTGGATAACAAAAAAAAGGTATGAATGATGCGGTACTCACGAGAGTTGATGTGTAGTAAACATCGGAGCTCATATTGGTTTCCCCACACTTCCAAATGTATAATCTTAATTTATAAAAATCCCGTGTTACGATAGTCGTTCACGCTAGTCTCCGAAACCGCTCATCCGAAATTTTGTAAATGTGTATTGTTTGCTCCAACTTGAGACACAGGACAGTTTTATTCCGATCGCGGGGGGGGGTAATAAATCATAAATTCTTATCTCTGGAACTACTAAACCGATTCTAAAAATTATTTCACTAATAGAAAGCTACGCAGGGGGAGAGATTCTCGCGAGGGGGTAGGGGGAAAAATTCTTGCGGAGGGGCTAATAAATCATAAATTCTTATCTCTGGAACTACTAAACCGATTCTAAAAATGCATTCACTAGTAGAAAGCTACGCAGAGAAGGGAGATTCTCGCGTGCGGATAACAAATTAACAATATACTAAATATACGTGAGCGGAGCAATGGGTGGCCGCTATTAAATCATAATTTCATACCATCCTGGCGAAGCCGGGCAGGTTCCGCTAGTATACATATAAAATATAATTTTATCAACTGAGAATTGTTTACATCGCTTATGTATACATAAGGCAATAGGTGTATCGTGATTGTGTGTCGCGTGCACGCACACTAACTCAGTCACATCTACATTACTTACGCACGCACGCGCGCGCACACACACACACACACACACTCGAACTTAAAAAGAGTTTCTTACCTTAAATGCTCGCCGAAAATTCAAAGATATGACACTGTATATCATAGGATGGATGACTGTCAACAAACATTGTGGAAGAGTATACAAAATCATCACAAAACACTTTGCATTGTTGTTATTTTTTGGATACAATTGAAAGAGTGAAATACTAAGGCGCACAATCTCAGGTATTATAAAGTAAATGAACGATGTAATTATAATTGCGCCTAAAATGAAAAAAACACAAATTATTTATATTAAAAATCTTATACTTACCTATGTTAATTAAATCTAAAAGAGCAATTTACAAATCTACAGGATCTTTAAAAATGATACCGACAAACTTAGGGTAGTGATTTCGTAGAATTGATTTTAAGAAAAAAGTTCCTATGAACAGGGGTCCAAAAACGCTTTTGTTAATTTTTTCTAAGAATTTATTGTAGGATATTCTGCACTGTATTGCTTACTATTTGAAACGATTTTCAAATAAACTGTGTAATATTTAATATTTTTACTGTAAATTTCTTACCAAGAATGTAAAATGTCCGATCGTTGGAACCGTCTTCTCGAGTATTTCTTGCACTCCTTCCAGATTTTTTGATAGTGTAAATTATTAAACCGCATAAAATGGTTACAACAACAACTGGAATTATATAAAAAGTCCCATAAATGACTGTCCGTTTTATAATGGGAGTATGAGGTATCTACAAAAAATACATTGTTTTAATAAAAGGCCAACTGTAATTTAGGCATTAAACTGAACGGCCATGTAGATAATTTGGATAATTAATCTCAGTTTATTTATGTCGTTCCCTATAATATAGTGACCTCTTAGTTTATTAAGAATGTATGGCACCTATCTCAAATCACCGAGAAATGAATGAAATTTTGTAAACTTACTTCTTAATATATCTGAAATAAGTACACCTTTCAGAACGGCTTATCGAATAGTTTAAAAAGATATATAATTAAAAAATTAACGTGACTTCTTATGAAAAATCGCGCTTTCGTAGTTTAATACCGGTAAAACACATAGTAATATCACCAAGAAAAAAATTATGTTCGTTACATAGTTAACAAGTTTTGGTCAAAATTTTATCTATGGTAATCAATGTCAATCACGAAAAAAAAAAATATTGCTGAAAAGTATCAAACAAATGATGTAATTTATAAAACGCGTGTTTATGCTTGGCAACAGCGCTCTTATACATATACATTTTTGATATATTATTACAGTCCACTTTTGAGAACTAACCAATGAAATTTATAAATTTTTTTCCCTTTCAAATGCGACGGTGCCTATGTCTCTGCAATAGACCTTTTCACGAGTAGTTACGCGCAAGCGCCGTCGCCATGGTTATGATCGCGGCTTTCAGAAGTTTCATACACTTTTTGACGCAATGACTAGATAAGAAACGTTTTTCAATGTTAATTTAGATGAAAATGTTACTGACGTTGAAAAATTAATACACAAAACAGTGGAAGAACATACTTGTGCTAAATTGCGACGGTGGTTGAAGTCCCACGGCCGGAAAACTGGTGGAAGTAAACGAAAATTGGTTGAAAGGTTAGAATTCTACCTGTCATAAATTGTTTATCGTAAAAAGTTTATCTTTAAAAATACTCAAATATTTTTCTAGGGTGTTGTATCTACCACTTCTTTAAATACTATTTCTTATTTAATTACTATTTACTTTTTTCAAAATCAATCACTTGCCATCTATCAATATGACAAGTTCCTGAAAAATATGGCGGAATCGGGCACATGCGCAGAAAAAAAATTGATAATGAAAAGGTCTAGGTATATATTTTGTATGTCATATGTATTATAATTTATAACTGTGTGTTGGTGTTACAACCTGCACCGGGGTAAAAGTTTTAGCTGAAAAATCCAGTATGCTGGTATCTTTTAGTATAGTTACTTAGATATATTTGTGCCCGTGACTATACGTGCCATACATCCTTAAGAACCGTATAATTATGGATTTATTTTTCCACGTTTCAAGTATGAAATAATGACTTGGGACATAAGCCTGCATTCCACTAATATCTTGGAAATACAAAATAAATTTGTGTGGACTAAGGTGATTTGATTCTTGTAAAGACTTATTTAAGAATAACATTTTAACCCTCCCATATATTTTTTTATCCTACCAAAAAGAAGATGCGACACTACTAAAATTTCAGAACTTATGTTCCCATTATCATTTTTTTAGTTTGGGATTGGAATGGAACTTAACGCCGTTTTAGATTTTAATTCTTTTGATGGTCGAGCAAACTGGTAGACGAGAACTTGGCTCCTTTTTCACATTTATATTTTTGGTAGGATATCTAAACTTTTTGCAAAGTTAAATAATTTTCCTCATACAAATTCACAGACTTTAAAAAGTTTAGGGGTGGTAAAAATGAGGTTGAGATTGCTATATTACAGTTTATTACCTACAATTCTGATTTCATAAATGAATCGTATTAGAAACGATAATATCCAAACGGCGACAATTAACAGGATGACTCTTGTCTTTTGAGCTGCTAGGTGAAGTGTATGAAACGGGTGACATATAGCCATGTAACGCTCTACTGTGAGCATTGTGATAGTCAGTGTTGATGTTCCTATTCCCAGTTTCCATACAAATCGGGCGCCTTTGTTCCATTGTTTCATGTCTGGTATATACGCCACTGCTAATAAAACCAACGAAGGATGAAATGCTGCTTGACACAGGTCCGAAACAGCTAAACTGAACAGATAGAAGTTCGTAGTCGAGTGCATTGTTTTGTTTACAGCTATAACAATGCACACGCAAATGTTTTCAATCGCAGCACATACGATCACCAGCACGTATATTGATGCAATCAAAATTGTCACCCATTGAGGAAGCAAGACGTATTGGCAATACTTGGATATGGTAGTTGAATTCGATATTGTTGTATTGTTCATAGTAAATCTGAAGCAATATTAATTTCAACTTGTATTAGTAGCTTGTACAGAGCGAGATAGCGTTGTGGTGAGAGCACTAGACTCGCATTCGGAAGGCACTGTGTAGCGATACCATTTGTACGCTACAGTGTTTTGAAGTTTTTTTTTCTTTAAGTATTACTTTATTAATCTGAAAATAATATTTTTTTTTGTCTTTGTATAAATTTGTGAAATCAAAATAATTTTAGTAGGTATAAATGTTATGTAATGAAAAGAGGTTACATGATTTTTTTGCTGCGAGATGGCTATTCGTGTTGTCCTTCTCTGTTGATTATAAAAACGGATGTTTTTTGGGGGACACGGATAGTGATCTTACAGTCGTCGTTGCAGTAAACTAGAGTAACATTGTGAATAATATTTAAAGTTTTTTTTGTACGACAATATTTTTGACTTATTTTTTTTGAAAAAATTTGTTATTAGATTTTTTGTGCTTCGTATCCCCATCAGGGTTTATATTTATATTTTTTTTTTGTGAAGCGGTTTGTATTTTTTAAACACACGCACACTACACAAAACAGTTACTAGTCTTGTCGACAGTAACTGATTCCGAACCTCACCTTTGCCTGACAACAGTTTTCTACGGAATTATTTCTAGGAGCTGTCGTTTCCCTTTATCCGTGTCTAAACTTTGGATTCTTTCAAGTTTAGACGCCTCTCCTTCCCACACAACACAGAATTTTTGTATTTATTTTTATTTTTTATTGTAAATTATTGTACAGAGTTAAAATAAAAGAAAATTTTTTTGATAATAATAAACGCTCTGAGAGCAATTAAATAAAAAGTGTACTTGAGTTTGTTTTTAATTATTGGAAGATTAATAATTTTGTACGGCCCGTTCCACCCCTACACGACGGAAAGAGCCAGAAGGAACGGGAACGTTACAACTGGGTTAGGATTTCGGCTGGGACAGATGTGACTGGGACTTTTTCCTACTACCTCATCCTAATAAACGGTAATTTCTGTACCGGACATCTTGTTAAGATTTTTCACGGTTTCCTTCAATAATTCTAAATAAATATTGAGATGGTTCCTTATATACAATAGTCGGATTACCTGCCAATCTTCAGTACCCACAAAGTTTCCTACCTTATCCTAATTTACTATAATTTTTCCATTCGCGCATTGCTATCAAATGTTAGTTTCAGCAGGAGTTGAGAACCCGATGACATATAAATCACGTAGTTTTATCAAGGAGAACTATATCAGGCTTTGTAGCTGTAAGTTGCCTGGTAGTACTGAATTAATAGTTCCAGAAAATCTTATATAATTCATTTTCGACAACTTATACAATATCACCGGGAACATAAGTCAGAACGGGAGTTTTATCAATACCGTAATAGAGCCTTAGGTGGTAATATAAGACTCTTAGAGCAGCATTGTGGCGATGGATGTAGGCGCAACTAGCGTAATAACTGCATGCCGACAAGAGATGCATGAGCGTCTCTGGATGCGATCGACATGCTCTGCAAGAAGTATCTGTTACTTCCGCATCCATAACTATACGGCGGTACACGAGAGTGTTGATAACACCGGCTTGACACGCCAAAGCAAATCCCTCAGTTTCAGACTTCAGTTCAGCTGACCTCAGGAAGGCAAACGTCAGATCCTTCGATAAACCACATGTTCTTATAATAAATCCCATGCATCGGTTTATCGGTATGTTGTTTGAGTAGGATTCCAAAAAATCTGAAAGTCGGCCGTAATTCTGTGCCCCCGTGGCTAATTCCTCAGCCCGTCATCGACATGTCACTTCCATTCATCCGTGAAATATGACAACGCCAGAGCTCTATCGCCAGATTTTCCTGGCGTAGCTGGATCAGAATCGAGAGTATCGTTCCGTTTATACGGATGGCTCGAAGTCTCTCGACCGAGTAGGTTGCGCGTTCGTCACCGATAACGACAGTGTTGGATACAAGTTGTCTCAAGAATGCAGTATTTTTACTGCAGAGTTATATGCACTTTTGTAGGCCTTGAGACATGTTCACGGTCCGCACAAATATGTTATTTGCAGCGATTTTCTGAGTGCTCTTCAGGCATTGTAGCGGCCCTACTTCAGCCACCCTCTGATTTGTTTAATTAAGGACAAATTATACTCGTTGAAAAGAGGTGGAACCACTGTACGGTTTTGTTGGGTTCCCGGCCATATGGAAATTGCTGGAAATGAATTAGCTGACACTGCAGCTAAAGACGTTGCAAATAACGGTCAGAATGTATTTTGTGTTATCGGTGACGACCTCAAGCACCTTGAAATACCCACCGGTGGTATTTGTTGTCACAACGTGCTTACCGGATAAAAAAAATCAGTCGTTTTAGGAGGCGTCGTGGCTCTGTCATGAAATTTTTTTTCGGTGAAGTATACTCGTTCACCGTTGGGCAGGTGTATCGCAAGGTAAGTAAGAGTAGGGTGTCTTTCATGCAATGTCGCTTCATTGGTACTTACGTATCTGAGTAATGTAAAATTTGGGCGAACGAGCGAAGCGAGTGCGTAATATATTAATAAAATTCGAGTGAACGAGCGAAGCGAGTGAGTAATGTATTAATAGATTTCGAGCGAACGAACGAAGCGAGTGAGTAATGTATTAGTAAATTTCGAGCGAACGAGCAAAGCGATTAATAAAATTCGACCGAACTAGCGAAGCGAGTGAGTAATGTATTAAAAAGCTAATGTATAAAGAAGAGTCATCTATATTCTACATTACATATAAAAATTTTTGTATGTATGGTGGAAATGATTTAACTTATAATCTATTCGACGGATTTTGATGAAAATTTTTTTAAATGTTCTTTATGATTCCAGAAGTGCTATAGGCTATGTTTTTTCAACTTTTTAAATAAATTTTTGAGTTAAGTAATTAATTAGATTTTTATTGGTTCTCTACTACAAACAAAACGTGAAATTGTTTTGCATTTTAGCGTACTAACACCAGCCCGACTTCGCTTCGCATGGCAAGGGATTCTAGCGGGGGGAATAATAAATCATAAATTATCTCTGGAACTACTGATCTGATTCTAAAAATTCTTTCACGAATAGAACGCTACGCTCCCTAAGTGATATAGGCTATATTTTATTGATAAATTTCTGGCGGGGGGTATAATAAATCATAATTCTAAATACACGTGGGCGAAGCCACGGATAACGGCTAGTATATAATAATTTTAGAATATACGAATTGTCTATTCGTCATAAACTCAAAGAAAAATAATTTTTACACAGACGTTAAGCAAATTACATAGGTAATAAGTAGATTGCATTTATAGTGTCGTAATGAGCTATAGTACTGACGATTAGTGACAGTATGTTAAAACGAGCGATTTAGCGAGTTTTAAAGCCATAATATCATTAGGCACGAGAAATATATGGTATTTTTTGCCGTCCCTAGTATAAAATAGCTACTTTTTACTTCATTTTCAGTATTTTCAAAAAATTTTAACAGTTCATTTGCGTCGCCAACTTCACTTTTTTAGTAGGCCATGAGTAGCTGTCAAAGTGCGCACGCACAGTAAATAAACATAAATAACTATGGACAATGTTTACTTACTACACTAGTGTGTTTTGAAAACACTTTCAAATTTTTGATTTTGTTTTTATTTTATTGATTTTACTTTTGTTTTGTTTATACTTTGTTTCATTACAGACGCTAATGACCTTTGTTGTCGAGCATCTATAATCCACAATTCATTCATTCAAAACACTTTCAACACACCTACCTGTTAACTGATCATTCCATGCATACATACACGCATGCAAAGTGGCTATTTTATAGTGAGTATGGGCATGGCAAAAATTATATTTTAGTACTTGCGTGTATGTTGTTATTGTGGTTTAAACTTCACTGCAGACAATGCAATCAGCCATTAAAGTTCCAATTTCTAGTGAAATTCGTGAGAAAATATATTATATAAAATAAAAACAAAACAATTACTCACTTCTTATTGAAAGACAATTTATTATGGAGTTAGTGAACAACGCAAATACTTTGATAAACGTGTCAGAAACAAGTATAATAAGGAAAATAAACAATAAAATTGAATACTAAATAACCACAGAATATGGCATTACTGAACACGCAGTTTCACCTTAAGCAAGACATACACGTTCGAACATCCTCGACTCGGGAGAAAATATTGGCCAACTTCAACCGTGATCCTCACGTCGCGATGGATCTCGAAGTGAGATGATGGTAGCGATTTTGCTTAGTTACATGTGTTTGGTGTTAAATGTTATAAAGGTTAGAGAAAAATAAATTATAATTTAAAAAAACTAAAAAACACGCTTTAATGAACTAAAAAGTAAAAAGTAATTAATTTTATTGTAAAAAAGCGTGGGGTAGTATGAAAATATGATACAAAGCACCCCACGCTTTTTTACAATAAAATTAATTATTTTTTACTTTTTAGTTCATTAAAGCGTGTTTTTTAGTTTTTTTAAATTATAATTTATTGCTGCTTTTTAGTCCTGGAGATCCTGGTCAGGATAATGGGACAAACTTATGGAATTATTGTATTGTAATCGATCCTTGATAAGTGTGCAAAGTTTCAGTTCAATCTAAAGTTTTTTGCTTTTTTTTTTAGTCCTGGAGATCCTGGTCAGGATAATGGGACAAACTTATGGAATTATTGTATTGTCATCGGTCCTTGATAAGTGTGCAAAGTTTCAGTTCAATCTGAAGTTTTTTGCTTTTTTTTTAGTCCTGGAGATCCTGGTCAGGATAGGACAAACTTATGGAATTATTGTATTGTAATCGGTCCTTGATAAGTGTGCAAAGTTTAAACTAAATCTGACCGTTCAAAGTTGGTCAAAATCAAGTTCAAAGAAGTCGGTTACAAACTGACAAACAAGCAAGCAAGCAAGCAAGCAAGCAAACATACAGGTGAAGCTAATAAAGGCGTGTTAATAAAAATAATAAAAGTATATTTAATTTTATAATATTTGCTTCTTAACACGCTTATATTAGTTCCACCTGTATGTATGTCTGTATTTAAGTAACGGATTCTTTGAACGCGATTTTCACCCACTTTAAAACTTCAGATTGAACTGAAACTTTGCACACTTATCAAGGACCGATGACAATACAATAATTCAATAAGTTTTTTAGTCCTCGAGATCCTGGATCTCCAGGACTAAAAAAAAATGCAAAAAACTTTAGATTGAACTGAAACTTTGCACACTTATCAAGGACCGATTACAATAATTCCATAAGTTTGTCCCATTATCCTGACCAGGATCTCCAGGACTAAAAAAATAAAAATAAATTATAATTTAAAAAAACTAAAAAACACGCTTTAACGAACTAAAAAGTAAAAAATTATGAATTTTATTGTAAAAAAGCGTGGGGTACAAAACACCCCACGCTTTTTTACAATAAAATTCATTATTTTTTACTTTTTAGTTCATAAAGCGTGTTTTTTAGTTTTTTTAAATTATAATTTTTTTGAAGTTAGAAGTGTGTTCAAGACAACGATACAGTTTCAACTGACTCTTAAAATATGTGTGTATTAGCATTTGTGTTTTGTGTGTAAATTCTTTTTAGTTTGTTTATTTTAAATATGAACCAATAAAGCATAACAATTTGTATTTTACGGGTTCAAACACTTGAGGTGAATGTTGTACAGAAAAGGGACGCAATTATTTCATTCATTCATTTGTTCATCTTTATTTGCACATAAATTTAATATTTGGATGACGCATTAGAAAGAAGAAAACGGCGACATGTGTGGGCGAAAAACTGGCTTAAAGAATGTAACAAAAACAATTGTGGAAGTTTAGTCTGAAAAAATCCATATAAAAAATCCCAGATCATCAGTGGCCAAAATCCTGGGACACGTCAAGCTTTTTTTTTCACGCGCATATTTTTGATAGTCGTCTTTTTTACCTCCAACCCATTTCCGGTATGATGTCATCGCCATTTTAATGCCCCCTCAAATTTTTATAGATTATCAAATTCTGATTTCAGCAATATACCATTATTTGACATTTGCACAGTTCCCGAGATATTAATTGTTAAAAGTGATCAAAAATTCGATACAGCTGCGGAATTTCCAGTATTTAAATTGGATTCCGTCTACTTCTTAACAGCTATATTTCAAATTTTTGTATTCACTTTTAGCAATTTAATTTCTCGGGAACTGTCAGTGCAAATAATGACATATTGCAGCTGAAATGAGTTTGATAACGTATCCAAAATTGAGAAGTACCATAAAAAAGTCGATGACATCATACCGGAAAGGGGTGGGGGTAAAAAAGACGACTATCAAAACATACGCTTTAAAAAATATAAGGTCGACGTGTCTGGGATTTTTTTGTATGGATTGTTCCAGACAAAACTTCCACATTTTATACAGGGATATTCACGACGCAACATAGGCAAGCTTTGTTTACGTAGTAGTTATGCAAAAATCGTTTCACTTAAAATGCAACATCCACAGAACAAAAACATGCATCACTATCAATATTTTAATTTAAAAAAATTGAATTATAGCACATTTTTTTAAAACTGTTAGTTATGTATGTTTTTATTCAGTGGATGTCGCATTTTAAGTGAAACGATTTTTTTTTATGGATTATTGTTTTCCATAATTTACTACCGCGTAAACAAAACTCGCCTATGTTGCGTCTTACGTGAAATTCACTGTATAAGAACATGCACTGTAACAATACTCGGTGTCCCAACGAAAACTTGTACCCCCGTAAAACTCAGCAAAATGAACGTTTTGACAAAAATCCAAAAACACGTCGATTTGTATATCAAAGGGGACCAATTTTTATGCAAAAATCATTCTTGCAACTCTAGCCCTGTGCGGGGGGTAGCGACTCCCCCCAAATTTTGAAATGGAATGGGGGCTCAAATGGTCCCTAATTTGGAAGAGTTTTTCATTACTTACACAACCGTATTTGTTAGTTTGTGTTTGTTAGTTCGCACGCCCCAAGGGGCGCTTTGATCTCTGTATAAACTCATGCATTCGATCCAAAACCAAAACTTTTTATGACAAAAACTAATCGAGTAAATCTTGAAAGATGCACTGCTCTTAAACAATTTCGATGAAAATAAATGGCAAGCTGCGAACTTGCCGTCGAGTGGCTGAGACTCGAAGGTGCTGCTCAACCGAACCCGAACAGAATATTTCAACCGCCAATTTTTTTTAAGGCCACAAACAGCCTGGATTATTTGGGCCTCATATATGTACATTTTTTATAAAAATCTAATTGATACTTTTGCTAGTTCTCGAATTAGAGCCAGGGGGCTTGTAATAGAGAAGCCATGAAAATACCATACAAACAAGCCGTGAGGTGGGTCGTTTATTAGGACTAAAGTGCGACCCTTGAGGTCCACACGACGAACTTCCCAGTTTGATAAGTATTTAATAATAATAATTAAATTAGATATTACACAGAAAAGTAATCATTTTAATCATTAAAACATATTATTTATTTTTAACAATAATAATAAAAAAAAAAAAACGGCTGAACCGATTTTTATAAAATTTATGTCGGATCAAAATGAGGTTAACACGCCTCGATTGACACCCTTACGAAGTCGATATAATTTTTTATTCGCGAGATATTGTGTAAAATCTACTTTTTTGGAGGTTATTTGGTTAAGAAAAAAGAACGGCTGAACCGATTTTGAAACAAGCCGTGAGGTGGGTCGTTTATTAGAACTAAAGTGCGACCCTTGAGGTCCACACGACGAACTTCCCAGTTTGATAAATATTTAATAATAATAATTAAATTAGATATTACACAGAAAAGGAATCATTTTAATCATTAAAACATCAATAATTAAAAAAAAAAAAAAAAAAAAAAACGGCTGAACCGATTTTTATAAAATTTATGTCGGATCAAAATGACGTTAACACGCCTCGATTGACACCCTTACGAAGTCGATATAATTTTTTATTCGCGAGATATTGCGTAAAATCTACTTTTTTGGAGGTTATTTGGTTAAGAAAAAAGAACGGCTGAACCGATTTTAAAAAAATTCCTTTCAGATCATATTTACGTTAATACGCGTCGATTGGCACCCCAACGTAGTCGATATCATTTTTCGTTCTCGAGATTTCGTCTTAGAAAGAAATGGACACATACGTACGTACGTACACACACACACACACACACACACACACACACACACACACAGACATCTTTCTAAAAGTAGTGTAAAAATAGTGTAGTGACCTTGAAATATAAAAATTTTTTTTCCTTTTTGATTTCGATTTTCGGACCCATATATTACAATAACTTCCAGTGGGAAGTTAAAAATTTCTTTCAGATCATATTTACGTTAATACGCATCGATTGGCACCCTAACGTAGTCGATATCATTTTTCATTCTCGAGATTTCGTCTTAGAAAGAAATGGACACATACGTACACACACACACACACACACATCTTTCTAAAAATATATAATATAAAAATATATAATAGTGTAGTGACCTTGAAACATAAATTTTTTTTTTCCATTTTGATTTCGATTTTCGGACCCATTACAATAACTTCCAATGGGAAGTTGACAACAGCATTGCTACACGCCCGGCTATTCTCATACCCCCAGCCGCCAACTAGGCTCGTTCAACTCACACATTTCCAAGCATGTCCGCCGAGTCAGCTACCAACACCTTTCATCAGCATTTAGCATGCTTGCCAAGCATATTCGACCGTGTATGGCCTGCTTTAAAGTTGTTTTGACCTATAGCCTTGACAAAGTGAATAAGGTAAGCTAGTAGGTGCAATCTTTCGTTTTTGATGATTTTATCAGAATCTTACTTGCTTGGTTAAGAGGACTCTCTACACTGATAGTCATTCGATTAAGGGGTAATGCCACTCTGGCGAACAAAAAGAAAAGAGTAACTGACAATTTTTGTAACAATATACAGGGTGCTGATTTGCTTTGCGGGTAATAGGGATTTTACATGTAAAATCAAACTTTCGCGATTTCCTGCTTCCCTAATTATTTTAGGAAAAATACCGTCGAATAAAAGTTTTAGAACATAAAATTCTGCATCTAAATCATTAAACAAAATTAATTTTGCATGCTTCGTAACGGCAGAAATTTGATATGAAAATGTCAAAATTACCTCAAAAACAGATAGCGATAGCCATGGAACTTGAACAAAATGATTAGAAATTATTCTGACAGCTAAAACGTCATCATTTTATTCAAGTCCCATGGCTATCGCTATCTGTTTTTGAGGTAATTTTGACATTTTCGTATCAAATTTCTGCCGTTGCAAAGCATGCAAAATTAATTTTGTTTGATAATTTAGATGCAGAATTTTATGTTCTAAAATTATTATTTGAAGATATTTTTCCTAAAATAATTAGGGAAGCAGGAAATCTCGAAAGGTTGATTTTACATGTAAAATCCCTATTACTTGCAAAGCAAATCACCACCCGGTATAAATGTAATACAAAATCTGTTTAAAGGCTTTTGTTGTACATGATTTGAGGAGTCTATACAATTTTTTTAAAAGCACTAGAGCTTTCTCTGATATGCTCTAGTGCCGCCATTTTCGGAAAAAAAAATTAAACTTTGCATGGCAAAAGTCTTACAGATTGTGTATTACATTTATGACATTGTTATAAAAAAAAACTTTTTAACAAAAAAAAACCTCTTTCAAAAAGCCACAAAAAGAGGAAAATAATAAAACTTTGAGGTCTGAACCATTTTAATAAAATATGAAGTCGGTTAAAAAATGCCAATTTAATTAATTACTACTTTTTGACCGACTTTATATTTTATTAAAATGGCGCAGACCCAAAGCTTTATTATTTTTCTCTGTTTTGTGGCCTTTTGAAGGAGGTTTTTTTTTGCTAAAAGTTTTTTATTTTTTACTTTTTAGTTAAAGGATTCACACGCCGTTACTCGCTTTTTATTTTATATTAAACCGATTTCTTACGCTGTGTGTCAAAAAGTGACATTTACCTTAAAGGAATCACACGTCGCTACTCACTATTATTAAAATCAGCCGAACTACTGAACTGATTTAAGTAAAATTTATATGGGACCAACTTCGAGGTATACCCTATCCAATAAAAAAAGAATTTTCCAAATAGGTTTATAAATGACGGAATTCTGAGGTAACAAACATAAAAAAATAAAATACAACCGAATTGAGAACCACCTCCTTTTTTGAAGTCGGTTAAAAATGGTCAAAGTTATTCTTTTCTTTTTGTTCGATAGAGTGGCATTACTTCTTAACACTACGCTCAAAATACCAAAAAAAGTGAAAAGCATACGTTCTCTATTTACACTCTCCCGACCTTATTTTTGAACTTGCGGGTCCGTTTTGATCTTAAATGAAAGATAAAGGGCACTTTTTAAAAATATTGAAAAGCTTTCACAGTGGAGACTGGAGTTGATGTAAAGCCATTTAATAGGCATTCAGAAAGGAGTTGTGTGGCCTTAACACAAAATTTAAAAATTTGGTCTATAGCGGCCTAAGAGGAAACTATTAGCTTTAATTAGACGCAAAAAAAATCTTATATCAGATGAAAAATACGATCGGGAGCGTGTAACAAAATTTTAGGCGGGAGGCAGGGGTCTAGACCCCTCTTAAATAATGAAAAAAATAATTCTCCGACAATAAAAAAAACTTTTTGCAAATAAATACAACCGCCTTGAAAAAATCTACTAAAAAAAGGAAAAAAGAACTAAATTTTGAGGTCATCGCCAATTTAATTATACTAAAACTTTTATATTCTATTACTGAATTGGCGCCGACGTCAAAATTTATTTATTTTTCTCTTTTTTTAGTAGATTTTTAGAAGGCGGTTTTATTTTGTATTTTATAAATAGTTTAATTTTCACTTTTTAGTTGCTTTGTAATACGTAGTTTGTACGTTATTAACCAACTTCTTTCTTGATATGAAACTAAAATTAAAATAATTAATTTTATTGTAAAAAAGCGTGGGGTAGTATGAAAATATGATACAAAGCACCCCACGCTTTTTTACAATAAAATTAATTATTTTTTTACTTTTTAGTTCATTAAAGCGTGTTTTTTAGATTTTTTAAATTATAATTTATTTTTGCTTTTTAGTCCTGGAGATCCTGGTCAGGATAATGGGACAAACTTATGGAATTATTGTATTGTAATCGGTCCTTGATAAGTGTGCAAAGTTTCAGTTCAATCTGAAGTTTTTTGCTTTTTTTTAGTCCTGGAGATCCTGGTTAGGACAATGGGACAAACTTATTGAATTATTATATTGTTATCGGTCCTTGATAAGTGTGCAAAGTTTCAGTTCAATCTGAAGTTTTTTGCTTTTTTTTTAGTCCTGGAGATCCTGGTCAGGATAATGGGACAAACTTATTGAATTATTGTATTGTCGTCGGTCCTTGATAAGTCGACAACGTTTAAACTAAATTTGACCGTTCAAAGTTGGTCAAAATCAAGTTCAAAGAAGTCGGTTACAAACTGACAAACAAGCAAGCAAGCAAGCAAACATACAGGTGAAGCTAATAAAAGCGTGTTAAAAACTACTGAACGCAAAAAGAATCGTCCAAATCGAGTCAGTAGTTTTGGAGATTACGTCCGCAAACATACATACACATAGACTAACTTGTTAAAATATTATAAATTTCTAACAATATATAATATTAGTGTGTAGTAGTGATTAAAAAACGCATGTTGCATTTGTCCCGTTCAAACATTTCATTATCTTGCAATTATTGTTCAAATAATTGCACTTTAAACAATATGGCACCGAGTTGCCCCGTGGCAACAAGCATTTTTATAATCAGTACCACGCAAAATAAAAATTCGGCCGAATAGTTTTTCATACTCATGTGCTAGTACGTGCTAGACTAATATTTACCTGGTTGAACCATTTTAGATCACTGTCAACAATGATACCTAAATTTTTTATGATGTAAGTGTATTAATTTGCGTATTTCGAAAATGTATGTTGACACTAATGTAATTAGGTCTATGAAAAATTACATAATTTGTTTTGTCAAGATTCACAAAATGGATTCATTTGAAACCAGGGTGAGAATTGATTTATAGCTCGATTCAAACAATCATATAGTTCATCATCAATTTTTGCGGATATTATTACGACTGACGTATCATCAGCATACATTACTACCTCACCACACCTACCAAGATATACTTCGATAAGCTATTAATAAAAGTTAAAAAAATTTTTAACATATTTTTTAAAAATAAAATTACAGTATAATTTTACAAAATATATTAACTGACAAAATAATAAATGTAGATAGTATGATTAAAATATTAAATAATTCTATTTGATAACTTCGATTACAGGGCATGTCTTCATCTCCCGGAAACGATTTGCACAAACATACTTCAACCTTGCGTCCCTTGTTGTCCTGTTTGTAACAGCCTTTTTCTATAGCTCCTTCATTTTCGACGTACGCTTTTGTGCACATGTAAGTGACATTCATTACTGGAAACAATAATACATCTTTTAGGAGTGGCGTAGAACCAAAATATACACAGTAGTGTTAGTGGGTGTCAGCTGTCAGGACAGATCTGACGCAGGCCCGGAGTTAAAGTCCTAGGCCCCTACTATTGACAATTGAGGCCCCTAAGCCAAAAAAAAAATGGGAAAAAAATTAACTAGAAAATTTTTGGACTTTTTTATAATTTTCATCCGCCCTGGCCGGGGCCCCCTTGGTGGCTGGGCCCCTAGGCCGGTGCCTTGTTGGTCTAGGCAGAAATCCGGGCCTGTCTGACAGGTTCACTTCCGACCACATTTAAGCATTTGATTTGGTAATTTAATCTCTTTATTTTACTATTGACCTGGTCATAAATTGTAAAGGTCTCAAGATTTATTAACGAAATTCATGTTCACATTTATACAGTTTGTCCGAAAGCTGTTCTGAACATAGACAATGAGCCTATAAACGACATTTCTTATTAAATCATTGGAATGAGTTTCATCTATCTTAAATAATGTGGTCAAATTTTTGAAGTTATACTTCTTTTGGCACGTTATGGAAAAATGATGAGCGTGAATTTTTACGATGCGCGCGCATCGCGTCAAGAAAATTTAACACCATGACGTTAGTCGGAAGTTCATGATTAATATAATACCCTATTATCACCAGTCACAATGTGACAAGAGCGTTTTCAGTTTTGAATGACATTAATAAAAGCTATTGCTATACAAACGCTCGTTTATGCCGCTTTCGTTAAATATGAGTTCGTACTTCAACACCGTACTGTTTACATTATTATTTTTCATGATTATAATACCCTATTATATAACACTGCTATGTAAGATGTGCCGTGGTGTAACGGATAGCGCCGCCGTGTCATACGCAATAGGTCTCGGGTTCGAATCTCAACACAAACATGCTTTTTTTTAATAAATAATTAGATATAAATATAATAAATAAATATATTTAATTAATTTATTAAATTAAATTAATTTATTTAATATCTTTATTTTATTATTTTATCGTCTTTTTTCCAAACGTTTAGTAGGTACTGGCACGCGGGATAAAATTTTTGGAGTTATTTTTGTTTTGTTACGCCAAAGAAGTATAACTTCTGACGTGCGTACATAAGTACACACACAATCTTTTTTTGTTTAGCACTTAAAACGGCTTCACATTAGATTTTTTAAGTTAGTAAAACTAGACCACGCCTCTATTTTTTCCTTTCGTTACTTGTTCCAAATATATCAGTATTCACGATTTAGAGTGTTATAAAAATATGTGTTTTCAATTTAAAATTCTATAAAGAACATAATAAATACAAGGGTTGAAGAAGACATAACGTTTTAGCAATAGGTTTCCAAGGCGACGAAATGGTTTTTTCGCGCCCTCAGGCTCAGTAACAATTCAAGATTATTTTTTATACACCATTCGGTTTGAAATTTTAGCAGCTTTAAAATTGATAGTGACCTTTTTTATCCTAAAATAAATAGTTCTCTAGATTTTTGCAAAAAAACACTTTTGGGGGTAGTTTCATGCCATAAAAAATTAAACAGAGAGAGTGATCACCCTCGATTTAAATATGCATCAATTCCGATAACTCCTAGCTCACGAGTTAGAAAAAAGTCAAACAAAATATGCATAACTCAATATAGAGGCACGTGTGTACCCTTCAAAAATTAGTACGCTTCATATTATGGTGTCGACTTCAGTTTTTTTGTTAGTGAAATGATTTTTTGTAGTCTTTTTTTACTTTCTAAAAACGTAAATTCTTACCACTTCGACATCCGGATCTTCAATTTATTAATTATTACTATAACGAAAATAAACTTACTGATTCCATTATAAAAATGCGTGTATTTGGCACAAACGTCCCCATCTCTTAGTGTGCAAGTAATATCTGAGTGGCTGGCGCCCTTCACATTATCTCTCATCACATTCCAAAGGTACCATAAATCTGGTGGTGATCCATCGTCTAAAAAAGAATTGTTTAGTGTTTAATCTGTGGGACTGCAAGTAGAATCTGTACAGTGTATATTTTATGTTATATTTTCAGAGCACAATTAATCTTGTAATAAGTATAGATACATAAATGTATACAGAGTGGGCCAATGAAAACAGTCCGGGCAAGTTTTGGCCACTAAACACCAGTTTTGTGAAAAAAGCTCGCACACGTCAATTTTAGAATCAAGGAGACCTCTAAATAGATTAGTATTATTTACGTAACTTCAACCCTGAGAGCGGGGTGAATTGCACCCCAAAAATTTTAAATAGAAAGGGGTGTCAAACGATTCGCAGTTCGAAAGGCCTCTCAATTCTTTTTACAACAGTCTTTTTGTTTTTCAAATCCGATCATTAATTGCGGAGAAAATTGAATTTATAAAAAAATGGATATGAACCGAGTGAATTGATTATTATTGTAGATTATAGACGCGTCGACAACTCAGGTCATTAGCGTCTTGAACACAACAATTAATAATCCATTTGTGTATTAGAATCTGCCAGCCGGCATACACAAACCGAGTGGTACGAGCCCGGGCTCCTCGGAACGCCAATCCCCAAAGAACATTGGAATGCAATTGCGAGAACAACTACATTCCAATGTTCCCCCTGGGGGAGTCTTCATCCGAAACGTTACCATTAATGTAGGTAGGTATATTGACGTCTATTTACTAGAAACGATTTAATAAGATTTATACTGCATGTGTCAAAATTATATGTTGTAAGCTTATCAAGCAAAATATCGTTACGTACATGTAAATATAGTTACGTACATGAAACAACAAATGGCTGCCTGCAAGGAACTTTGTCATAGTTATTTAAAAATGTGGTACACTCCTTGCTTTCTTCATCATCATCTTTTAAAATTTGGCTGTCATTTTCGTACCTGGGGCCCAGCCATGTTAACTGCAAGCAGTATCTTTTGGAACTTCTGTCTTCTCTCTCAGTTACTTCAGCTGTATAAATTTTTATTAATTAGTTATAAAATCACTGAAAATTGATTTACTTTTTTACCATTCCAACTTCACAACTGGGAAATGGTACTAATTTAGGTCGAAATTTACATATCACGATATTTTCCCTAGTAATTGAGTTGACCGACTACATTGAAAGTGGCTATTTTTTTACGGATATCATTGTACTCTAGGTGTGTAATCAATACCCATTTTTGGTAGGAATTTTGAAGCGTTTATTACTTTTTTTAAATAAATTAATTTTACAGTAATTTAAATTTGCCGCTAGTTAAAGGGCCAATCAGAAGACAGGCGCCATGGAAATGACGACAGAGTTGTCATGTTATCGTTGTGATGTGAAATGTCAAATTCCGTAATTCCCACTTGTATTAATTTCTCAGCAAAAACGTCTGAAAATAATATGTAAAAATAACACTATAGATATTTGAACGTATGAAGTAACAAAAACACTAAAACACGCTTCTTGACGCTTGACAGTTGTAAATACGACTACAGTGTATTTTCATTTCTGCTGGCTTTACCTGCTCTTATTGGTTATTAGAAAAAAGCGCGAACATAGTCCTATAACGTCATCCGACTAACAATTTTCAACTTAATTATTTTTTAAGGTCTTTCCGAGTCTTTAAAAACTCCGAAAAAAAGTTGACAGCCTTAAATTAAAAAACACTGCCGATTAAAAAAAATAAAAAATACGTGGGTCATTGATATGACAATTGGAAAGGGAAATAAGTGTGTGACAATGCCGGCCCTGTCCATAATTATTTAACGTTCCTAGATATTTATGTCACAGTCGCTCGACACTGTCACAAACGCTACTAAAATTTTGTAAAAAAAGAATTCATTCAGTGGGCAGATAAGACCAAGTTAACTGCAGTTAAAATTATCAGAGAAAATATTTTAAAATAAAACGAGCAATGTAGTCTAAATTATTACCACAAAAACGGTAATCGATTATTAATATTGAAAATCGTTTAAATAGTATATTGTGCGACTAGTGGGAGAAAGAGGAGATTCCACTCGTGTGTTTTACCGCACTCGCTACGCTCGTGCGGCAAAATCCACACTCGAAGAATCTCCTCTTTCGACCAATAGTCGCACACAATATTTTGTTCAACTACCGCAAGAAATATGTCATTTCGTGGCTCTGCTGAGCGTGGGCGAAATAATGGGTGACCTGATTGATTGACGAAACTATCGCCCTCAGAGTTGTCATGAAATGCTAGTTATAGAAAGAGGTTAAGGGTCAGGTCCAAGAGAGACGGATCCAGGAGTAAAGCCCTTGATCGGGGTACAGCTGGCGAAGCCCCTGACCGTGGGTTCAAGGGTGGCCACCCCCCTCCCCCTATATCGTGAACTTAATTTTTTAAAAGGAAGAATCTCTGTTTTTTGTGATGAATAAAATAAAATTCAGGTTATTAAAACAGTGTAAAAACGAGTTGTGAACAATTAATGAACAGGAACAATTATGGTGGAAGTGATTTTTGGGTCCTAAAATCTCCAACACTTGCGTAAACGTTCCCCGTAATGAGCGTGGGCGAAATGGGATTTCGCCCACTCTGCACGTCAACAATCAGGGAACTCATTATTTCGCCCACGCTCAGCAGGGCCACGAAATGATTTATTTCTTGCGAGTGTTGAACAAATATATATATGTTGCAGTCAAAACTCTTAACCAGTCAAAAGTACTATTGACTAGCAAAATCAGTCAAAAGTACTTTTGACCGTATGCTTTAGTCAATAATACTTTTGACTAAAATAACAGTTAAAAGTACTTTTGCCCAATGGAGCTGGTTAAAAGTCCTTTTGACTAAGTGATTCCGTCAAAAGTGGTTTTGACTGGTTGTATCAGTCAAAACTCTTAAAAAGTTAAGGTGGTCGATAAAAATAACGACAAACGCACATATAAACTTTTATATTACTCATTATTAGTGGAGAACGTGCTGATATTAGAACAAAAATGAGTGACTACGAAAAGAAAGAACGCTTTTTGCAAAGAATTTTAGCGATAGACGATATGAAAGATAATCATTTCAATGTGATGACAAAAGAAAAATTTGAAAAGTTTGCAATGGATGTGGAAGACGCGAAATTTGATGAAAAGAAAACACCATTACAGTACAGTAGACTAAAACGCTTTAACATCATTGAAGTTTGTGGTATAAAAAAATTAGTTACAAACACAGAACCTGTCAAATATTTTTTGCCGGCTGAGGAAATCTACAACATTATTGATGCTGCTCATATTTCTATAGGGCATGGTGGTCGCGATAGACTTAAGAATGAAACGGTAAAAAAGTAGAAAAGCGATTAACGATAAACGTAATATAGGTACTGTGTTTTTATAACCTGTGAATTTTCTGATTACCTATTTTAATGACAATTTTTAAGTGTATGTTTTCTTTGTATTGATTGTAATGCCAAATTTTTCGTAATAAACGATTTCACATTTAATAAATATCTTTTTTATTCACATCTAACGAGTTAATAGTGATAATAAAAAATGGTGGAACCTTTGGTGTAAAGATACGAAATGTTACAATTACCACAAAACACCAAACCATAACAAACACTCTCGACGTACGTTTCGCCAACCAAGTTGGCATCATCAGGAAATGATTAAAACTAAAGACTAAACAAAAATTACTGCCTATTTATAGGCTACCTAATTTTAATTACCTGAAAACTAAACTAATTTACTAAATCAAAAAGCAGGCTACCTGGAATTGGGCCTTTGTCACTGTTCATAATATTATGTTTACACTTATGAATCTCTAGACTCTCTACGGCGTCTAGTTGTCTAATATTAATGACGTTTCTAATTAATTTTAAATTAATATTAGACAACTAGACGCCGTAGAGAGTCTAGAGATTCATAAGTGTAAACATAATATTATGAACAGTGACAAAGGCCCAATTCCAGGTAGCCTGCTTTTTGATTTAGTAAATTAGTTTAGTTTTCAGGTAATTAAAATTAGGTAGCCTATAAATAGGCAGTAATTTTTGTTTAGTCTTTAGTTTTAATCATCTCCTGATGATGCCAACTTGGTTGGCGAAACGTACGTCGAGAGTGTTTGTTATGGTTTGGTGTTTTGTGGTAATTGTAACATTTTGAGTTAATAGTGCTTTTGACTGATGCTTTATTGCAGTTAAAACTACTTTTGACGAAGAGCGTCAGTCAAAAGTACTTTTAACCGCAAATTTGCAGTCAAAAGTACTAATAACCAATAATTTTCAGTCAAAACCACTTTTGACCAACCTGTTCAGTACTTTTGACTGCAAATTTGCGGTTAAAAGTACTTTTGACTAGCAAAATCAGTCAAAAGTACTTTTGACCGTATGCTTTAGTCAATAATACTTTTGACTAAAATAACAGTTAAAAGTACTTTTTTAAAATTATTTAAAATTAAAACGCATTTAAAATAAATTCAAAACTAAAACTGCCACTGAGTCGAATCTTTTGATGTTAGTATTAAAATTTATGTATTGAGAAATTATTAATTATTCTTATTTTGAGAAAATGAAATCATTTAAAACTTTTGAAACAAACTTTAATTAAATAAATCCATTCAACTGCAACAGAAGCTCTTATTAACGCTTCCAAATTTTACGAGAGTTTCAAAACGTTGCAAGTGAACTGAGATGCTTTGGTTAAATTTTACATGTAAACCCATAAGAGTTAATATTAGTTAAAGTAATATCGGTCAAAGGACTATCACATCTTTAACATTAATAATAAATATTAATGTTTAGGTCCATTGTCTCACTGTAGAGCCCTGAGGAAGACAGCAATGTTGACGAAACGTTGGCGATAAATAAAAAAGTTGTACATAAGATTATTTGTCCATCTTTCCCATTAAATTACTTATATTAATAATAAACTGGATAAACTTTACAACCTCTAAAACTAATTATTATAATATTAAAAAAAATAAAAATAATATTGATATTAAGTAAAAATGTATATGTCAAATTGTTTTACCTTTAGTGATTTTCAAAAAATACAGGCACAAAATGATTAAGTACAAAGATTTCATTGTGATGACAAAAAAAACTTAATTTTGATATAGGAAACAACGTCATAATATAAATTACTTTTTCGAAGTAATACATTTGCCAAAAAGAGATTTATTGTGACTAACAAAATCTTATCGTTTCGACGCTCATTAGATGTCAATATATTATCAAAAAAACTTATACTAGATAGCTAATAATTAATCTTTAATAATGATAATTGTTTTAATATTGATAATTGTTTTAAAAATGAATTATTTTATACCTAATCAATTTTTATCTAAATTATGTGTTACAGGATTACAAAAGCTTTAGAAAAATGTTCAGATAAATATGACATGTTCATTTGTTTATTATGACGTTTCGACCGTTAAATATTGTAAGATATATCACACCGTTAGTTAGTATGGTTGACAGTGGCGGACTAAGGGGGGGGGGAGGAGACGGCTCGCCCCGGGTCTCTAATCCTGGGGGGCCTCTAAATCTCGAGAAGTTCTTCTTAATCAAATCTCAAATAAGGCCAAAATATGTTTAGTAAGTAAAAGGCTGTTTGGAGTTGGAGGCCCCGTACGTATACAAAATAAAAACGTAGGGTACTTACCTACCTACGTTAATTATAAATATTTGATTTTTTTGTCAGCCACCTATATTAATCATTTTTTACGAAATTTACACTACAAATACATCAATTTCTAAGCAGAACGGGGGCCTCATTTAGTTCTGCTGCCCCGGGCCTCCGACGGGCTTAGTCCGCTACTGATGGCTGATAAGGTTACTATCAACTTGAGGATTCTTTTCTCGTTCTTTTCAATTTCTTACTATAGTTTCAAGTTTGGTTTGATTGAATCGACAAAATGAAATATTTTGACATGTTTGTTATCTTGAAATATGCAATTTAACTCTAAACCTATTTTTTTTAAAAATAACATCTTTCAAATTATCACCATGAGAAGCTATACATAGTTGTAAACAGCTGACAAAATTCAGCATTACACGCTGCAATACATCGCGAGTAATGTTCTTTATTTCTTGTTCAAAGGCAAGCTTCAGTTCTTTAAGTGTTTGAGATCTATTTTTGTACACACTAGACTTGAGAAATCCCCACAAGAAAAAGTCTGGAGCATCAGTCCTGGATTTATAAATAGGCCGTATAGGCCGCGGCCTAGGGGCGGCAGCGTCCTAGGGGCGGCAGATTTCAGAGGACGGTCACTTGATTTCAGAGGATAAAAGTCAAACACGTCCACTGGTTTTCTCATGGTTTTTTATACTTTGAAGCCTGGATCAAACTCACTAAGTACTCAGTCTCTCAACGTTTTTGAGGAATCAATCTCTGTCTAATGTTTACCCTAACTTGGATATAGCTCTCCGCATTGCACTTTCCACTCCGGCTTCAAATTGTTCTGGGGAAAGGAGTTTTTCCTGTTTAAAACGCGTGAAAAATTATCAAAGGTCTTCATTGTCTCAAAAAAAAATGAATTCTCTGGCTCTTCTCTACATAGAAGCAGAGATAATGAACACCATAAACTATGATGATATTATAAATGATTTTGCTATTAAAAAGGCCCGTAAAAAATTGTATATCTTGTTTCTTTTTTACGCTCTCTTTCTTAATGACTAATTCATTCGTTTATTTAACTTTCATTCGTTTATTTAAATAATAATTTTCCATTTGTAGTAAAGGAGGCCCCTTTACTACAAATGGAAAATTATTATTTTAGAAAGGTATGTACATGGGGCGGCGGAAATAAAGTGGCCTACACTCATAAAAAATATAAATCCGGCACTGTGGAGCATTCAAGTCAAAAAGGCTTTGCAGGCCAGTGAATGTCACCAAACCGTGAAATCAGTCTTCCAGGGAAAAGACGTTGGAACAGTATGTTGTGCAGACCAAGTTCCCTTTTTTGGTTTTTCGCATATATCTAGAAATTAGTTAATCCTACGGAAAAAATCTATACATGAAAATTGTAGCTGGCAAAATTTTCTACATTTTCTATATTTAAGATTTTTTCTATTTCCAACCGTTAACGAGTTACACGCTTCTGAAAACTTTGGATCAGGTTAAGAATGTTAAGATAAATTAAACTGATATACCATTTTGAAAGAAATTTAATTCCCTACAACTTTTTTTTGTAAAATGAAAGGCTGAGGCGCTATTTTAAGTGATGTAAATGAGGTGATTTCAAATGTACAGGGACCGAGCTCGAACTGTAGTGGCAGTACCAGAGAACAGGGCAGTACTTTGACTGACGGCCGCGCGCCCTAGTGCGGGAATTACGAATTAAATGGGCAAAAATTTAGCAATAACAAACGTCATAATTAATAAATAGAATAGAATAGAATTGTAGATTATAGACGCTCGACAACAGAGGTCATTAGCGTCTAAAAATAAAAAAGTAAACAAAAGAAACGCAAAAACAATAAAACCAAAGCAAAATCAATACAAAATCAAAAGTTGACACACAACAAAATAAAACCATAATAGGTACAAATACAATGTGTCATATAAAATAATGTAGTGATATAAAGAAAAAACCATTTAGGCTGTAAATGGGCCTAAATGTATACAAATAAATAAAATCAAATAAACCGTTCAAGACCGGTTTCTTTTAAAAATCGAAACAGCAGATCGACATTGTCAGGATCATTTCCTAAAACAACCGACAGATCACCTGACAATCCGATCTGCTGTCGTGTGTCCCTAAACTGGACACACTCTATTAAAATATGCGAAACGGTGACACGAGTGTCACACGTCTCACAGAGGGGCGGATCCTCACGAGCCATTAAAAAACCATGTGTCAATCTACAGTGACCGATGCGCAGCCGTGTAAGGACCACTTCCTCCCACCTGGAGGGACGGCAAGATGTGAACCATGGGTCAACTGTAGATTTTATAAATTTTAATTTGTTTTCATCGACAGCACTCCATTCATCTTTCCAGAGCTGCTGAACGGCTGAAATCAGAACGCTCTTGAGGTCGTCACCGATAACGCAAAACACGCTCTGGCCGTTATTTGCAGCGTCTTTAGCCGCAGTGTCAGCTAATTCATTGCCAGCGATTCCCATGTGGCCGGGAACCCAGCAAAACCGCACAGTGGTTCCACCTCTTTTCAAAGTGTACAATTTGTCCTGTATCAAACAAATCAGAGGATGGCTGGGGAAGGAACGCTGCAATGCCTGTAGAGCACTCAAAGAGTCGCTGCAAATAACATATTTGTGCAGACCGTGCACATGTCTCAAGGCCTGCAAGATTGCATATAACTCTGCAGTAAAAATACTGCACTCTTGAGACAACTTATATCCAACACTGGCGTTATCGGTGACGAACGCGCAACCAACTCGGTCGAGAGACTTCGAACCATCCGTGTAAACGGAACGATAGTCTCGATTCTGATCCAGCCACGCCAGAAAAAGTTGGCGATAGAGCTCTGGAGTTGTTGAATTTCGAGGATGAATGGAAAGTGACATGTCGATGACGGGCTGAGGAATTAGCCACGGGGGCACAGAATTACGGCCGACTTTAAGAGTTCTAGGAAGCGCCAACGGAAGTTCATCTAGAAGAAGGGTCAACCTGATACCGAGAGGACGTGTTGCATTTCTTCTCCGTCTATACAGAGAAGAAAACCTTGGTTGAAATACGCAACTGTAAGTTGGGTGATCAGGTTGACTACGGAGCTTAGAGACGTAGGATAGCATATTGCGTTTCCGCCGGATGTTCAGTGGAGGCTCTCCGCATTCAGCGGCTATGCTAACAACGGGACTGGATCGAAACGCTCCGGTTGACAAACGAATCCCAGCGTGATGAACAGCGTTTAACGTCCTGATGTATGACTCACGCGCCGAGTCGTACACAATGCTACCGTAATCCAATTTAGACCGTACGACTGCACGATAAATTCGCAGCAAAACCGTACGGTCTGCACCCCACGTGGTACTGGATAAAATTTTTAAAATATTGAGGGAAGACATCGACTTCCTCTTTAAAATATTAAAATGAGCCTTCCAATTTAGCGACCGGTCAAAAGTAAGTCCTAAAAACCGAGCAGTGTCTTGTACAGAAATCAAAGTGTCATATAGATATAAGAATGGTTCCTGATAACAACTACGAATACGGCAAAAGTGCACACACTGGGTTTTCCCAACGGAAAATTTAAACCCATTGTTGGTTGTCCAGTTCTGGATGCTATTAATGGCCAACTGCAGATGACGTTGTGCAGTACGAATATACTTTGACGAACAGTAGATCGCCAAGTCGTCAACATAGAGCGATGACTCTACAGACGATGGAATGCTGTCAATTATGCCATTAATAGCGATGGAAAATAAGGTGACGCTAAGAACCGAACCCTGTGGAACACCATTCTCCTGTGCAAAGACACTAGACAAAGTGTTGCCGATACGGACTTGGAAGTAACGCTCCAATAAAAAATTATTAATAAAATTCCCAAGATGTCCTCTAATACCCCAATTGTGTAATGTTCGGAGTATCCCGTACCGCCATGTAGTGTCGTAAGCCTTTTCTAGGTCGAAAAAGACCGCTATCAAGTGCTGTTTGTTAAGAAAGGCGTCCTGTATTGCGGACTCCAGCCTGACTAAATGATCCATCGTCGAACGGTGCTTCCGAAAGCCACACTGGGCATTCGTGATCAATCGTCTGGATTCAAGAATCCAAACCAATCGTCGGTTGATCATACGTTCGAGAAGTTTTGACAAACAGCTAGTCAGTGAAACAGGACGATAACTTGATGCTTGTTTTCGGTCTTTACCGGGCTTCAACAACGGCACTACAATAGAATTACACCAAGCGGTAGGAAACGTATTGGTGTACCATATTAAATTATACATCTTGAGAAGGAATATAGATCCGGAGGGAGGTAGCTTTTTCAAAAATTGGTAATGGATATCGTCAGATCCTGGAGAAGTATCATGGCAATCATGCAAACTCGACTGTAGTTCCCACGAGGAGAAAGGTGCATTGTAGTTCTCCTCATTTTGTGAGGAAAAGTTTAATGCAACTTGTTCTGCTTGATTTTTCTGAGCAGAAAAACTCTCTAAGTAGTTTGCAGAACTCGAAACTTTTGCATAGCATGAACCCATGTGATCAGCGACATCATCAGGCGACGTAATTATGTCATTTCCCATTACCAATCCAGAAATGTAATTGAAACTCTGTTTGCCAGAGATCCTCCGAATTTTCTCCCACACTTCGCGGGCGGGAGTAGAACTTCTTACAGTGGAAACAAACTCTCTCCATGACTGCTTCTTACTCTCTGCTATGATACGTCTGGCAATGGAACGCTTTTGCATGAAAAGTACACGATTTTCATCCGTCATATTATTTTTGAAGCGACGGAGAGCTTTACGACGTTCACGGATGGCATCCCGACAAGCCTGATTCCACCAGGGAACAGGCACACGTCGCGGTGTTGTTGACGTGCGTGGGACTGCAGCTAAAGCCGCCTCGATGACCGCATCCGTGAAATGCTCTACAGCAGCATCGACATTGCCAAAGTTCATTTCGCCGACATTTAACACTTGCTGAAAGTGTGACCAATTAGCGTC
The DNA here is from genome assembly GCA_039654895.1 of Mongoloraphidia duomilia. Classification (NCBI taxonomy): domain Eukaryota; kingdom Metazoa; phylum Arthropoda; class Insecta; order Raphidioptera; family Raphidiidae; genus Mongoloraphidia; species Mongoloraphidia duomilia. Next base: position 29,057,238 of record CM077525.1, on the reverse strand, counting down.
TTTTATTTTCCACTTCGGGGAGCGTTTTTCATCCACATGGAATGAAAGAAGACGACAAATGATTGGGAAATGGTCACTGCTACAAAGATCGGCATTTACTTCCCATTCACAGGATGGGGCGATAGAAGAAGAGCAGAGAGTAAGATCTATAGCGGAAAATGTCCCATTTGCAGCCGAGAAATGTGTATTGGAACCTGTGTTCAATACGACCAAGTTTTTATTCAGAATCAACGTCTCCATTAGCCTTCCACGAGCATCCACACGATTTGAACCCCAAGTGGGATTGTGGGCATTAAAATCCCCCATGATGATAAAGGGGCGTGGAAGTTGATCTATAAGAGATGCAATGGTTACAAGTGTCGGTTGTTCTGTTGGAGGAATGTATATTGAACACAAAGTTACCGGATTCGGCGCATATAGTCTGACAGCGATGACCTGTAAGTCAGATTGTAATGGGACATTTTCGGAAAACACATTGTTTCGGACTAAAACTGCCACTCCGCCACTGGCACGTTCCACGAATGGTTTATCTTTACGATAAATCGTAAAACCACGAAGAACCGGAGTGTTTGTGTCTTTCAAATGTGTTTCCTGTAAACTAATAGCAGTAGCATTATGATCATTAAGGAGGAGTTTTAATTCGCTGAAATGAATATAAAAACCGTTCATGTTCCACTGTAAGAAATTGAATGTGATAATTAGTGATAAGGAGCTACCTCATTTTTTTCCTCGCTGCATCAGACCGATGATGAGGAGGTCTGCTTATATTTTCGTCCATAGCAGAGTCTGCACTGCTGCTATGGTCGATGCGTGTCCTTGTTATAGTCATAGTATGACTATTATCCCGGTTCAAGATAACCTTAGTTTTCTTTACCGGAGATACATTTTTATTCTTGTTAACCGGAGATTTTACCGGTGATGTAATTTTCTTTACTGGCGATCTCGATCTATCTGGACTTTTTTTATTTTTATTTTGTTTCTTGACAACAACTTTGGAACTGGATGGGGAAACTTCGGTTTGTGTAGACATGTCACATGTCTGTGTTGACATGTCTACTTTGACGACAGGAATGGCAGCAATGTTTGCAAAGGAACGTGTAAAAGAGGGGACAGTTTCACGATACTTGCGCTTGGCCTCTGCAAAAGAAATTTTTTCTGTTGTTCTTATTTCTTGTATCTTGAACTCCACTTTGTATTGTGGACATTCTCTAGATCTTGCAGAGTGGGTTCCGTCGCAATTAACGCAGTGAGATACCCTTTTGCACGGAATATCTTCATGCAAAGGTTGGCCGCAATTGTCACAGAAACTTGGAAAGCTACAGTTATTCTGTGAATGTCCAAACTTTTGACATTTATAGCAACGTAAGGGAGATGGTATATACTGACGTACTTTCAAAGAATAGAAGGCTGCTTTAATCGATGGCGGAGGCTGCGGTGTACAGAACGTAAGAATATGAGACGGTGTAGGTACTAATTGACCGTCTCTACGTGCGTGAATTCTGTATACGTCTGTAACACCTTGGTCTTTAAGTTCCTCTTTTATTGTTTCAACAGTACAGTTGAGCAGGTCAAAACAATAAATAATGCCCTTAGAGAAATTAAGCTGCTTATGCAGTTCTACTTTTACTGGTACGTCTGTGCACATGTCCACACCTTTTAATTCAATTAATAAACATCCATCACGCAACTTTTTAACACTTGGAAAAGTTCCAAACAAGCCATCAAGATGTTTATTAATGTAAAAGGGACTGTCGCCGTTGAAGTTTCCAGTTACCTTAGTCATTATCAAATATCTGTTACAAGGAGTAACATTCGCCAGATCATTACCAAATAATAAATTTAAATTGTCATCTTTACGCCCTCTCTTAGAGGGAGGGCTGGTTAAAGAGGGGAAATTTTCCATAATAATTTTATTATATTCATCAACCGTGCTCCCCGCCCACCACGGAGCCCAACAAGGGGACGATGACCGCAAACCGGTACAGAGCGCCAGGGCTACACGGTGATATAGTCAGCTCAAGAGACGGCGCCACTCCATCAAAAGACACTGGCTCACCCCGCCGGAATACTAAATAAACACGACGTTAGCCGATTGACTAGACTGGGTTAGGTCTAGCCGCCCGTTTACAGCGAAGCGGAGGCCAAAGCAGTGTGTTGGTGCACCCAGGCGAACCTCAACTACCAGGATCCTCTTTTCCGCCTTACGGGTCACCGCGCACGGCAAACACGCAGGTGTACTATTAGGGACTACTACAAACAAAGGACAGCAACAAAGGTGTACCCATAACGGAGGGACAAGACCGCTAACAACAACAAAAGACGGAAGAACGGAAGAAGAAAAATGTTGCGACTGTCCTTCCTTCATAATAGTCCCTAAATGAATCACCCAGCCGGGTACACAACCGACTGGTGCGTGCTCGGGTTTCCCTGGGTTCGCCAATTCCCAAAGAACATTGTAATGTAATTGCGATAAACAACGACATTCCAATGTTCCCCCTGGGGGCAATTAATAAATAATGGAAAAAATAATTAAATACGGATTTCAGCCGATAATAATAATAATATTCGTGGTCAAAATAGTATTAGAGGTGAAAAATTATTTAAATCGGGTCACGTTTTGAATGTGTTAGAAAAAAAAAAACTGCCAAATAGTCCCGTGGTTATAACCGCGAATGTTGTTGCCCAGACCAGTGTGTCAAAAGCATATAATGTTAAAATGATAGTAAGTTTTAATTTATTTTTTATTCTTACTCTTTTTTGTACAAAATTAAAACTTTAATTAAATATAAAAAAAAAAAAAAAATTCTGTTTACAATTCAATTTATTTCTTATTTTTTAGCTAGATGACAATCGCAACGTAAGTCAGGCTGAGTGTAGCTGTAAAGCTGGATTAGCCGGTAAATGTAAACACATTTGTGCTGTTGTTCATTATGTCAATTCACCGGAAACAGCGTCTTCTAAAACTAGTCGCAGCCAGGAATGGGGTAAACCATCTCAACGTCAGTTACAACAATATCAAAAAGGAGTTCGAATTAGTGAGATGTTCCCTTCACCACCCTACCGTGAAAGCGAATTTTCTAATGTTGAGCCGTGTAAAGTCGAATCTCACGTTTTTCCAGATTCTCTTGCTGGTGTGCCTCTTCTTACGATGATTAATCTCGAGAAAAGAAGTAAAAAAGAAATAATTGCCGCAGAGTCGCTTGTTAATTTAATACAAATCAATGAACAAATAAGTGTAGAGAATAATATTAAGAAATTAGTGAGACATACTTAGTATTCAAGCGTGTAATCGAACTTATAGTGAAGAAAATTTAATTGCAAATGATTTATATGATTTTTATATTGATCAAGTTCGTTGTGATGTCGACAAAATAATAAACATTAGTATTGAAACATTGTCTCAATCAAAATCAAATGAATGGTATAAACATCGTGTTATGAGAGTAACGGCCAGTAGTGGACCTAAGTTAAAAGGTGATCGTTTTGATATAGACAAAGTAATTTCTGATTTATTAACTCCAAGCAAAGTGAAAACATCAGTAATGGTGTACGGAAAGAAAATGGAAAATGTTGCTTTAAAAGAGTATGAAGGGTTAATTAATTGCAATTGTAAAGTTATTAAAGTCGGACTTATAATAAATTTGTATCAACCTTGGATAATAAATTTGTATCAACCTTGGCTAGGTTGTTCACCGGATGCTGTGGTAGAATACGGAGAAAATGTTTGGCAAAAACGTTTAATTGAAATTAGTGCCCTTATAAATGCAAAAATATTCCCGTGTATGATCAGGAAATGAAAAAGTGGAACGTGCAAATATTTAAAAGTAGATGAGAATGAAGTGCAATTGAATCGTACTCATTCTATTAACACCCAAATTCAAATACAAATGTATGTGACAAATATTGCTTTTTGTGGTGATTTTATCTATAAATTTCTAATATAAAACTAAATATTAATAAGAATTGTTCCCAAATTTTATGCTTAAGTTAAAACTTATTGATTTTAATGTACTTAAGTATTACAGTGATGAAAAAAATATAAATATATTTGTACTTTCATACCAATGTTTTTTACTCCATGTTTTTTTATTAGTTTTTAGTGTATTTGCCATAATACGGCACTAACACTATTGTCGTCGGTCGGATGGCGGGACCTAGGGGTCGGATCAAAATTTCTCGACGTTTCATAGCCTCCTGAACACTTTGGCACCATTTTTGAAAATGTTTATATATATATATTTTTATATATATATTTATATATATGTGTGTGTGTGTACAGACTGTACACGATAACTCTCGACAGACTTAATCGATTGAAACGAAATTTGGTACACACATTGGAACCCATCACCGCAAGAAGCCTATTTAAAATGGGCCCGATCGGACCATTTTCAGGGTTGTATTTAGGGGTTCCAAAAAGTTTTTGGGCCCAAAATACCGAAAAATTTATCAGAACCGTTTCAAAATTGAAATTTAACTCTTTAGTAAAGATTAAAATGCGGTGCTAAAATTTTAATAAAATCGGCCCAACAGGACCGGACTTTCAAATTTTATGAAAACACTAGTTTGTTGATACGGATTTACTTATGGAAGGGTGTATTTAATTGGGTGTACTGAAAAAATCCATGTCTAATATTGAAATTTAGAAAAATTTAAGTATTTTAAGGGATGTATTAAGGGGTTAAATTTTTTATTTTGTCAAAAAACAAACTTAAGTTCACATAATAATGCCACAGTGCCTGTATTAGCAAATACACTAATTGTCGGCAGGGTTTGGCACTGCGACCCGAGTTTTTTTTTAATCTGATTTCAGACAAATTAAATTTTATAGCAATTATGTTATTTAATATTTATCAAATTTTATTATTTTTAAAATACTATTTACAATTTTTTTATAAGACCATTATTTTTGCTGTTTGAATAATGGCTTTTGAACATTTATTATAGCACATATAACTGAAAGAATTTCATCAATATGAGGTAAGAGTGATACAGGCACTTTGGAGAGAATATTAAAATCTTTTATTCTTTGATTTATTCGTTCAATATGAATTCTTACTGAAGCAATATTATATGTTTCTTCGACTTCTTCCGACGTAAATTGATCCTTACGACAAAACGGAAGCATTACAAAGATCGCATTTTTTTCTTCTACCTTACTTTGTATTTGCGGGAAACCTTTATCCGCAAGTACAACATCTCCGGGCTCGATTAAATCAATTAGACCGCAATCATTTGTAATGAAACAATCACCAGCACGTCCACCATAACCCTTTGACAGGAAACTGATAAATCCATTTGGAGTACATCCAACTAAAAATTTCACTGTGTGATGATGTTTGTAATCAGAGTGCATTAAAACTCTGTGTTTAACTTCTGGTGGTACCTCAGTGTTTACTTCTGTACAATCAATAATAACACGTGTTTCCGGGTAATGCAGTTTAAATGCTTTAGGAAGTGCTGCTTGTACTGCTGCTTTAGATGGCCAAAATATAAAGTTCTTCATTGCAATATTCAGCTGTCGTAGATTATGTATGAAGATGCGATGGATAGTAGTGCGATGTATATTGAATAAGACAGATAGTGCAGTATATGTAAAACCGGTTTTGAGTTTCATTAAAGTAATCAATAGCTTGGTTTTTTTATCAACCTTGAAAGTTTTACCATCTGGAATGAGATTTAAGAGAAACGAAAATAAAGTCAATGTAACACCAGTTAAACTACTCATAGTCTCATCACTGTTGACAGAAGTAAATCCATGAAAACCTTGGCAGTTTGCTTTTATAGATTCAATATTGATAGGACCACAACTTGAATCCTGGACGTTCTTTCTCATAACCGGTATCGAAGCTTCACACATTTTATCTACCATTTTTTTTACAGATAAATTGACTTGTACTGCAGCTGTACTTACACCGTCACGATGATCTAAATTGCAGAAAAAATATGAATAATCATCAGTCGAATGATCCGGTAAGTCTTCAGTTTGACAACTGATGCTTCTATGTACTGGATGACGATTATTCAAAACATTTGTTTCACGAAGTAACTGTTCTTGAACTGTAATTTCTACAGTGTCTTGCTCCATTCTTATGTCACTAGTATTATTATTAATATTATTATTTTTAAGAATACTATTGTTTTCTACACTTTCACTTATGTTGTCAATCACCATCAACTCCTTGTTATTATTTTTGTATGTTTGGCGTTTTTTTAAACGCTCAAATCGTTGCAAAGACTGTGTTGATTTTTTAGTGTTCTCCTTCTTCTTCGGAAAAATAGAAGGAATATACGATGGATGAAGTGGATGCTCAGATTTTGTATTATTTATAAAATGAGCACTACAAATTTTTGTATTTATATTAGGGTCCCAATCTTTCGGATTTTTGCTGAAATAGAAAAAGTTTAAGGTTAGATTTATGTAATTCAATTTATATTTATTTATTGATTGTTCTCTACTTCATATAAACTAAAATTCAACAGATCTTTTCTATACTGTTTTAACAGAAACATTAAATATTTATTATAATTATTCATTACTTACACATAATTTTTTACCGCATTTATCCATTTCGTACGCTTGTAGTCTTTCCACGAGACACCAATAGTAGTGAACGGAAAACGATAAAATTTCACAGGTAAATTTATATGCCGCTCTCTGCGAGACTTTTCTGTACAGCCTTTTATACAACATGATTGTATTGATGACATCGTGAATAATTTCAAAATTTATTTCAATAAAAGTAAATAAACAATAATATTTTTGCCCATAAGTTTACAATTTCTATCACCAGTTGGCGTGACAGTCTAGAGGCTCGGTCCCATCCAGTTAAGCGAATATCAGTGATGCTACCATTTTATTTGTTACGCTAGATACTCGTTAAAGGAAAGTCCGTAGACTAAAAATATTCTGTATTGGAGGTTATGTTGTCACCGTCTCTGTTTGTCACTGAGTACTGACGTGTAAAATAAGCTGACCATTAGTGGTGATTTTTGGTTTTTATTTATATGTGGCAGTAAATAAATATCAAAATGCATACAGTTTTAACGCGAGGAAATGCAATTTTAGCGTATACGTTAAGTGTTTTAGCGTGTTTAACTTTTGCATGCTTTGCATCAACCGTATTTTTAGATTACAGAACCAATGCTACATTAAATACGGTTAAGGTTGGCGTGTAAGTATATTTTACAGATTTAAATTGTAATTAGTTTTTATTTGCATATTTTGATGCGACTTTTTACGAATTTCAGAAAAAATGTTCCAGACTATAGCGCCTCAAGAGAAAAAAATGATCTTGGTCTTTTAACATTCGATTTACAAACGGATTTGTCACATCTGTTCAATTGGAACGTTAAACAGTTATTTTTGTATCTTACAGCTGAATATACCACCGAAAATAATAAATTAAATCAGGTAAACATTTGTTTATCATCGTTTTGCACAAACAATTAACTAAACATATTATTGTTGTTTTTGTTTATCATTTTGTTTGCAGATTGTACTGTGGGATAAAATCATTTTGAGAGGGGAAAATGCAATGTTGGATTTCAAAAATATGAATCCTAAATATTATTTCTGGGATGATGGAAATGGTCTCAGGTGAGAGCTTAACTTGTGCATTTTGATTTTTGATCTGAACGTAATTCTTAGCTTCTCACCAAACTATTGTTCGAAACACGTAACAATATTATGAGGTGACCAACTCTTCTTGACTCAAATCCGGGACAGAATACAAGAAAAAGTACCTATTACTTATACAAATTTCAATTTACTTTCTTCACAGGATACAAGCCCACAAATCAAAAACTTTGCTAAATTTCTTTAATGCCGACGTTTTGGCACAAATAGTTGCCTTTCTCAAATTAGTTTTTGATTTGTGGCCTTGTATCCTGTGAAGAAAGTTAGTTACATAATACAAAGCAAGGTGTAACAACTAAGTTATATAGATTTCAATAACAGCTAACATTAAACAATTTAATATAATTTTTGCAACATTTGCATCAAAAGTACAATTTTAGATGGCTGTGTACCGTTTGAAAAGTGATTCTTTATGGAAGCTTCTGATGCGTCTGAACTGTAGTGTTTAAAGTCAATTTTAACGCACTCCATTCTATAAAGTAATACTGTTTTGTTTTACTTTATAACACACGTGCGTAAAAAAGTACTTTATAGATTACTTTCCTATGAAGTCACTAATAAAATATTCATCCAAATTGTGTTTTATTTGTTTAAAATTGAACTTTTGGAGCAGTTGCTGCAAAAAATATTGTATGTAACGCGTGTCTAAAGTGACGAATCTGACAGTCGCGATTTTACAATACTCTCTTAAGATTATGTTGCATTTATACCAAAACGAGTGTGTATTTACCGCGCGAGCCGAAGGTGAGTGCGGTAATCACACGAGTTCTGGTATAAATGCAACATAACCTTAGGCTAGAGTCGCAAAATCGCGACTGTTATATAATCAGTCACTTAAGCCACTAGTGGCATAAATTACTATTATAAAGCTAAATCTAAACTAAAAATAGAAATAAAAAATTCATAACCAATGTTGCTGTTTAACATTTTTGAGAAACTAAAAAAAACTGAAAATATAAATTCGTATAAAAAATATATGTTGGATAAGAAATATGGACTTTACACATTTTTAAAATCTTATTTGTTTTGAGAATGTATTGCTTTTAAAGCTTTATCACTCAATTTAAATTAGTTTTTGAAGTAAAAATTAAAAATTGGTAAAATTCATGATTTGAAAATAAAATCGGGACTTTCCGGGACACTTTTTTTATCCGGGACATGACGAGAAAATCCTAAACCTGTTCCGGCCAAATCGGGACGGTTGGTCACCTTACTATATTAGATGTGAAGAACTGTTTAATTAAAAACAGAAAAGTGGTGATCCTGATGATAATGAAAGAAGACAGCTTTGAGATGGCTTAAGGATCCAAAAATAATAAGCAAATACTGTTAATATTGCATTTATTAAGCTTAATAAATGCAATATTAACAGTATTTGCTTATTATTTTTGGATCCTTAAGCCATCTCAAAGCTGTCTACTTACTATATTATTAACTCTACGGCCACACTATGCTCCTCGCTCTGCTCATCGCGTTGCCGCGATGTTGCCCTAAGCGGCCACACACTGCTCTACTCGAGCTACTCATCGCGACGCTCCACACTCGGCTTTCGCCTTTCGACAATGGAAGTTAATACTGTAGCAGCGTGCGCACTATGTCTTTATAGCATAGCAAATTTTATAAATGTTATAAAACGAAACAATATTATAATTAAACGTCGTAGTCGTCGTTCTCGCCAACGGAGATGGTGGATGACATCGATTCATTTATTTGAGCGCTTGATGCGTACTGCGTGGCGCGGGAGTATGTGGCCGGCTTATTCGTGCTCTATTGCCGGTTCTTTGACTCGCGCACAAAAAACCGACAATAAAGGGAGCACTGGGCATGACGTGCGGCATGGCGAGTAATGCGGCCACACTACGTTCCTATATATATTATATATATATAATTAAAAATAATACTAAAGTAAAGTAAAAGAACCCGCAGTGACTTGTCTGATGTTGGCCGCGCGTAGGTAATCGACATTAAATTAACTGTTGACAACAGCGAAACTTTCGGTTTATTTTTAGCCAAAGCCGATTATTTTGCTAAAATTGAGGTTTTTGCCTGAAAGTGGCCGAAGCTGATTATTCGGTCGAACTTCAATAATACGATATGTATGTCCGCTGTTCACTTTATCTGGTTTTTTACGTATTGCATTTACCTATGTGGCAGTTTATGTCGAATTTGTGGTAAAATAAAATCACAATTGAATCATCTAAATCATTTTAACTGTTAAGCTTGTTGAATAAATCGTTATCAATCTTACTTTACCATAAATTTTTTATAAGCCTCTACTTATCCATTTTTCGGTACAACAAAAAAAACGAGTCAATTTTTTTACAGTACCTACTTGAGAAAAAACTGATAATCATAGATTTTAAAGATTTTTTCGTTGGAGAGCAGCCAATTATATAATTGTTTCGTAACATATAGGAAAAAATCATTTTACCAACCAGTGGTCACAGTCAGGATTCTAACCTGAACCTTTCCAATTTTGCGTCGGAATGAGCTTACAATACAAATTGGAAAGGTTCAGGTTAGAATCCTGACTGTGACCACTGGTTGGTAAAATGATTTTTTCCTATATGTTTCGAAACAATTATATAATTGGCTGCTCTCCAATGAAAAAATCTTTCAATTGCATACAGCAGTATAAAAAAAAAACTATTACTATCATAGATTTTGTTTTGACGACCCTCCTGATTCGGCGCCTGGAGTGACCGCTTGTTTTTCCAATTGGTGGAGCCTTCCACACAAGTGTTACAAAGGCCGAGTTAAAGAAATTCATTCCTACGTACATTTTAAATGTAAATAAACTGGAAATAGTTAGGCGATGCACCCCATTGGACATAATTAGATTTAAAATTTAATAAATAAATTTCGTTCGGCACGGTGTTTGTGACGTTGTCTCTTTTCATTACTATGAAAAATAGTCTCTGTGGCGACTGAAAATATTTGTCTGAAAAAGTCAAAAAAGTTCTCCGGTAGGATTTTTTTCAGAGAAAATAAATTCTCTGATTTTCTATGAAACAAGAAAATGTTTCAATTCCGAGAGAAATTTTGAATTTTTTCTGTAAAATATTTTCACTAGGGATGGGTGTTCACATGTTCATTAAAGCGTTAGTAAGACGTTTTCAAATGCAATTTAAATTTGTAATTTATGTAGCTAAATGAAAAATAACGTGATAGGCATTATGAAAAGTTTTCAGTCGATCACTATTTTTCTTTTCATTTTTATTGTTTTTATTATTATAATTCTGAACGCTCATTTTTAACATGCATGTGTATGAATTGAATTTCATCAGAATTGCTCATAGAAGTCCAAAGCGAGCTACCAAACATGCATGTATGAATCGGGTTTCATCGATTCACTCCGAAGCCGAAAGGAAGCGACCATGTATGTTAAAAAGAAGCGTTAAGAATTGTTGCTTTTTAATAATATAAATAATTACAATTATTTCTTTTATTTGTGAACTATTTTTCCAAATATAGTAGAACCCGAATTATCCAAGTTCGGGATTGACCGAGGTTACATATAATTTTTTCTTCCCATATTAACCAAGCCTTCGCGCGTAAGGGCCCGGTTTATAAGAGCAATGGGATTTTTTTTAGCTCCCAATGCAAAAAATGGGGTGTTACAAGTTTAAAGCCTTTGTCTGTCAGTCTGTAGCATCGTAGCTCCAGAACGGATGAACTGATTTCAATGTGATTTTTTTTTGTTTTGTTTGAAAGCTGGCATTCGTGAAGTGGTTCTTAGCCATGTTTGATGGAAATCGGTTCAGCCATTTCCAAGATTTTCAGCTGTAATCATAGTTTGTGTCGGCTACTATCGGTGCCGGATTTATATTTTTTATGAGTGTAGGCCACTTTATTTCCGCCGCCCCATGTACATACCTTTCTAAAATAATAAAACCAGTGGACGTGTTTGACTTTTATCCTCTGAAATCAAGTGACCGTCCTCTGAAATCTGCCGCCCCTAGGACGCTGCCGCCCCTAGGCCGCGGCCTATACGGCCTATTTATAAATCCAGGACTGGCTACTATTCAACTAGAAACTTCGAGTTTGAACTCAAATATTCAGTTTTGATAATTAGTTTAAAAAGTATGAAATAAAAATTAAATTAAAAATTTAAAAAAAAAAACCAAGGCAAAAAAGTAAACCTTCAAAAAGTAAAAAATATATCTTGCCTGACTATTTCATCGTTTGGATGAAATATTTAATTCATAAATGCATCGGAGGCCTCCGTAAAAAGACAAAAATACTAACGTCTCATTTATAAATTAAATATTTTGTCCAAATTAAGAAATAGTCTGTGCGTCGCGTCAGGGTTTTTTTTTAAATTAAATTTTTTTTTTTATTTAATACTTTTTAAATTAACTGACAAAACTGAATATTTGAGTTCAAACTCGAAGTTTTTAGCTGTAATCACAAACTGAGATGAGATCATGGAAACGACTGAACTGATTTCCATTAAACATGGTTGAGAACCATCTCGAAAATGCCAGCTTTCAAACAAACAGAAAATCGCATTGAAATCAATTCATCTGTTTTGGAACTATGATACCACAAACAGACAGACAAAGGTTTCAAATTTATAACACCCTTGAAAAGTCCTATCCGAGCTTTTCGATTATTCGCTGTTGGGTCGGTTCACAAAAGCTTGTATAATACTGTGTAATCATTTCATTGAATTTCTACGTGGTCAGCATTGGTTGCAGAAAGCAGTGTCAGAAAATCTGATTTGACAATGACCTTAGATTGTGATCACACATATTTCTCCATAAGAAAAGCATTTTAAAATTTTAAATCGATCTTGGCAAAAAAAAATAATGGATCTAAACATGTATAATAATTTTCTGGTTTCACGTCCATTATAATATTGATATTGTTACAAAACTGTTTTCTGAGTTGGCGGATTAGATTTATTTCTAACGTTTATTTATGTCGGTCATTTACTCAGTTACTTCAGTACTATTTATTTATATCCACTCCACTATTTATATCACTGTATTGACTGATTCGACCGTTGATTGACTAATATTATATCACTGATCCGCTTGGTCGCACGACTCACCATTGACTGATTGCTTGATCGCTTCACTCACTCGTTTATATACGCTGCGTGGCTGAAGCCCAGTGCTTCTCGCGTTCTCTAGAAACTTCGCGCAGTTATTCGTTGTTCAGCAAGCAGACACCGCTTCTCAGAATTCTTGCCTGACGTTTATATACAGGGTGATCCGTAACAATATAATATAGCAAATGTTATCGGGAAAGTAGACAGGTACACAAATCAAACACCTTATTACGCTTTAGACAACATAATTAATTCAGCTATTAATTGTTTTATTAATATAACTAATTTTATTATTAGAAGTAGATAAACGACTTTCCAATTTGTGTTTTTGGATATACATATTATTGCTATAATGACTTAATTTAAATATTAACAAAAACATCATTCAGCTAAGTATCTGAAGAAGCTGGAATCACCGGCGAAACGTTATACATAGCGTAATAAGGTGTTTGATTTGTGTAATGTAATGATTTCGGCCGTCCAGCAGCTCTGGAAAGATGAATGGAGTGCGGTCGAAGAAAACAAGTTAAGAGCTATAAAATCTACAGTTGAACCATGGCTCACATCTTGCCGTTCCTCCAGGTGGGAGGAAGTGGTTCTTACACGGCTACGCATCGGTCACTGTAGATTAAGTCATGGTTTTTTAATGGCTCGTGAGGAACCGCCCCTCTGTGAGACGTGTGACACTTGTGTTACCGTTTCGCATATTTTAATAGAGTGTGTCCAGTTTAGGGACACACGACAGCAGATCGAACTGTCAGGTGATCTGTCGGTTGTTTTAGGAAATGATCCTGACAATGTCGATCTGTTTCGATTTTTAAAAGAAACCGGTCTTGACTGGTTCATTTGATTTTATTTATTTGTCTTCATTTAGGCCCTTTTAGTGCCTTTATGGTTTTTTCTTTATTATCTCACTATATTATATTATGACACATTTTAATTATACTTATAATGTTTTTATTTTTTGTGTGTCAAATTTTGGTTTTGCTTTGGTTTTATTATTTTTGCTTTTCTTTTGTTAATTTTCTTTTTTTTTCAGACGCTAATGACCTCTGTTGTCGAGCGTCTATAATCCACAATTCATTCATTGATTTGTGTACCTGTCCACTTTCCCGATAACATTTGCTATATGTATAATAATATTTTTTGTTCAACACCCGTAAGAAATATGTAATTTCGTGGCTATATTGAGAGTGGGCGACATAATGAATTCTCTGACTGTAGACGTATTTCGCCCACGCTCCTGTAGGACGTATAGAGAGTGGGCGAAATAGCATTTCGCCCACGCTCATTACGGGGAACGTTTACGCAAGTGTTGATAGTTTCGTCAATCAATCAGGTCACCCATTAATTCGCCCACGCTCAGCAGAGCCACGAAATGACATATTTCTTGCGGTAGTTGAACAAAATATTGTGTGCGACTATTGGTCGAAAGAGGAGATTCCACTCGTGTGTTTTACCGCACTCGCTACGCTCGTGCGGCAAAATCCACACTCGAGGAATCTCCTCTTTCTCCCACTAGTCGCACAATATACTATTGTTGTTCAATTTCCACTTTGAAACAACATTTTTCTACGCATTTTGATCGAAATTGCTTGAAAAGCGATCTTTTTCTATGTAGGTCAATCATTTCTTTTTGTGTAAGTACAATTTAATGTTCTACATAACAGAAAGTTTGACAACGACATTAGACTGTTCCTGTATGTATAAAAACTGTAATTATATGATCACAATCTAAGATCATTGTCAAATCAGATTTTTTGACAATCCTTTCTGCAACCCAGCATGATAGTCTACTAAAATGTTATTTTGTGTTTTAGAGGGAATAAGAATATAACTCTCACCTTGTCGTGGAACATTATACCAAATGCTGGATTACTGCCAAGTATATTTGCTCACGGTCAACATTCCTTCGCTTTCCCTTCTGAATATACAATGTCTAGAGTATAGGTAATTTATTAAATAATATTTAATTAATGTGCACAATAAAATTTTTGTTGTAATAAGTTAAATAAATGACATTGAAATAATATCATTTTTGCTTAGTTTTGCCGGACATTTAATTACGTCCAGATTAGGGAATGCAATCTCGAGCCGAGATTAGCAATTCGAGATCTCGCGAGATAAGTCTGGGTTCGAGATTGGCAATTCGAGATCTCGCGAGATTGTCTGGCGAGATCTCGTGAGATTGTCTGGCGAGATCTCGATAAATCCCAACAATATCGAGATTTCGCCTACTTTTAAAAAGAACGTATTATTTTGTATCTAAAATACTTAAACTTAATGAAAACTACTTACTTGGGACAGTGTGACTATGTCACTGTGTGCGTGTGTGATTTATTGCGTAGTGCACTGTGCAGATGATTATTATTCATTTCTTTCCTTAAATAAACGTTGATTATTTTGTTCCAAGATTCAATTAAAGTTTTGTTTTATTTTCAAAATATAACAGCAATACCCCAACTCACACAGCACACTATATGTCAATTAATTATTTTGGAAATAACTTCTTAGGAGTTATGGGTAAGTTACTATTAGTAACGTTTTTTTTCAACCGCGTTCGTTCTTGAAATCTCGTTCGAGATCTCGACCATATCGGGTCGAGATCTCGAACGAGATTTCAAAAACCAGATTGCCTGCCCACGAGATTGAATCTCGAAAAATGGCTCGAGATCTCGCGAGATCGAGATTGCATTCCCTAGTCCAGATATTTAAAACTCATTTAGACTTTGAGATGAGAAATCGTAGGCGATTACAAATTATATTGTGTTAAGTAACAGATTTTCTCACTTAAAAGCGAGAGTCTCACTGACTTGAACGCAAAGGACGTCTGTGTAAACAAAGTAATGTGTCTTCTACAGAGAGACGAGAATCGTAATCTACTCGAACGCATCTAGTCTGGCAAAACTAGCCTACAAAGCGGTGAAAATGTCGAAGTATTATACAAAAACTTGATGTTATACAAGAACTTGTTTAGATAATCCGAGAGCTCGCTAGTGCTACTCTATCTTCCTGATGTAAACAAAAGCGTCAGGCGATTTTTTCTTCGGAATCTCGCATAACATTTCCATAGGCGAACTTATTATAATTATTTAAAACTTTATTTAGGGTACACCAAAGTCAGAACGGCTCTGTATGTTGTCCCTTCCAAAATTGAGCTAGGTACAAACAACATAATCATATCGTCAAAAAGATCTTTATATTACAATAGAACGTAATATTATAAATTGAACTAAAATTAAAATAAATATTAATGGTTATGACTGGCACGTAAACGATTTAAGTCGAACATTGTATAACTATTCACGCATTTTATAATTGCCTACGATTTCTCGTTTCGAACGAACAAGAAACTCTCTTCGTCAAAATAGACCTTTAAGGTAATTGTGTCGTGACAGTATTACTTGAAAATATTTTTTTGTAATATGTGCATTGAAAGGACATGCTTCAGAGTCCAGTCTGATTGGTCGAATACTCCATATTGATATCGTTTGAGACACACACCTAAACGAACGTAACAACTAACTAGTGAACTCTGTACAATAATATGGATAGTTGATAGCGATTAAAAAATAGGTTTTGTATGTGGAGAATGTTCAAATACATATTCTTCAAGACAGGCATTAATGTTCACAAAATTAGAATGAAAACTTCAGATAAGGCTTGTAATCTAATTCTTTCTATAAAAGTAGATCAATTTTCTGACATTTCAAAATAAAACTTAATTAAAATATATTTGTCTATTCCAATTTCTCAAGAACACTGTTATTGTATAAATGTTGGACATCTTAATATTTCAAATAATAATATTAAATTAGGTTTTATTGTGAAATGTCAAAAAATTAATCGACTTATAGAAACAATTAGATTACAAGCCTTATCTGAAGTTTTCATTGTAATTTTGTGAACATTAATGCCTGCCTTAAAGAATATGTGTTTGAACAATCCTACATACAAAACCCATTTTTTAATCGCTATCAACTATCCATATTAGTATACAGAGTGCACTAGTTAGTTGTTACGTTCCTTTAGGTGTGTGTGTGTATTCAACCAATCAGAATGAACCCTGACTGCAGGGCCTAGTCGCTTGTGTTTTCGAAAATGAATAACAATGAATTGCACACCAGGATTGAAAATTGAAAGTTGCGCACGCGCAGCTAAAAAGTAACGTGTTTTCGTCTCTTGTGCAGTGCTTTTCGGGTAGAAAGTAAATGAAAGTGGCGCCATCCTACACGATGCTTGTAAACTATACAGATTGTCCAAAATCAAATCTGAACGTAGCAAATTAATGAGTACAAGAAAGATATAAACGCAATCAGTAGCGCGACAACGATAGAATACAATCATGACTGGGTAAATTTTCAAGTAAACATAAAAGTGTCCATGGAAATAACTAAAGCATAAATATGGGGTGTCCCAAAATTGCTGGGACACAGAGCTACCACGTGTAGTAGAGGTCAAAATAAGTCGATTGGACCCAATTTATTTATATACCAAAATGTACCGTTTGCCCGTGAGAAGAGTTCAAAGTTTACATAAAATTTTGTATTACAATTTTATTAAACTTATACTAGGAATATCTGTTAGCATTATTTAAGAAAACATTTTTTTCCTTCGGAACTATGCGGAATACGAAATTTTTACAAGAGTACCAAAATGAAGATAATTAATCAGTCTTCTCGCTAAAAAAATTTGAGAACCGTATTACCACCCCTAAGAAAGTTCTGAAAAAAATGTCAGGGGGTGAGGGTGGTTTTAACCCTTCAACAATTTCTTTTGGGTTTCTTTGATTACCGAAAGGAGAGTAATCCTCTAAAATGCACTTTTGTCAAATTTCATTCAATTTGTTTCACTCATTTCTGAACAGCGTACAAAAATGTGTTTCTTTATGTAAACTTTGAACTTTTCTCACGGGCAAACGGTACATTTTGGTATATAAATAAATTGGGTCCAATCGACTTATTTTGACCTCTACTACACGTGGTAGCTCTGTGTCCCAGCAATTTTGGGACACCTTGTATAATGGAAAATGTGACCTCATTGTTGCACTCATTAAATATCTATACCTCTTTGTTGCACTCATTAATTTGCTATGTTAAAATTTGTTTTCGGAAAATCTGTGTAAGTTCAGCTTAACGTAGAATATTTTTATTTACGGTGTTTTTTTTATCGTTGGTTGCAAAATTACGCGTATAATGTAATGCTGCAAATTCAGTCCACTTACCCCCAGGGGGGACATTGGAATGTGGTTGCTATCGCAAATTGCATTGCAATGTTCTTTGGGAATTAGCGCTCCCAGGGACCCGAGCTTGTACCAGTCGGTTTGTGTATGCCGGCTGGCGGATTATAATACATTGTGTTGAAGACGCTAATGACTTGAGTTGTCGATGCGTCTATAATCTACCATTAATTAATTTAGTGCATTTACTACAAAAAGTACCGTACTGGCGAAATTGGCGAATATGACTCGTGTGATCTTCACACATATCACAATCGCCAACTTTCCGCTCTTGTAACACACTATTCACTGTATGTAGTACAGTGTATTTGTCAAAAACTTGAATGAATGTGTACTGTTGCGAATTTATTTCGTATGGTAGCCTGTAAATCTAATATAGGCCTGCCATAAACGTCTCGATACCGACTGGGATACAGGATATGAGGTAGAAAAAGAGGAAAACGTGGTTATTTTATTATTGAAATAACAATTAGTTTGACTCTAGCTACACATAGGAACAGTCAAGTTATTTTTGGATATTGTTGTCCATGATGAATTAATTTACTTAAGACGATTAGTGGAGATAGAACTTCAGTTCTCTATTTTATTTTACTTATTCAGCCAACGTTTCATCCCCAAATTGAAACTTCTTAAGAAAGTGTATACAATTGTCAATATAATTAAAATATTATGATATTCACGTATGTTGTAATGATTAAAACATTGTATTTTTAAACGGTTTTATTTAACTTGACCTCGTATATGGCTTTGTATCAAATCTTGCGACCGATTTTTCACCCAGTTCCCGTTATCCGATTGAGTTGAAATTTTGCACACATGTGTAGCTCTGGTGACAATACAATATTATGGTAACTAGCTGACCGACATGGCTCCCGTCCGGGTACAAATCGCATTTTTGAATTTTCACAGGCAAAAGGTTTTGCTCCGGCTACGTTTCAGTGGATCGGATAAATGTAATAAAATCAGACTAAGCAAATAAAGCACACTAAAAAATTAAAAATAAAAATAGGTAAAAAAACTTTTAAGGTAAACGGTTTTATAAATGTACTAAAAAGAAAAAAATAATATTTAATTTAGGTTCATAAGTATAAAAGCGTGGGTCGTGACTAACAAATTATTATAGAGTTTACGACCCACGCTTTTATACTTATGAACCTAAATTAAATATTATTTTTTTCTTTTTAGTACATTTATAAAACCGTTTATCTTAAAAGTTTTTTTACCTATTTTTATTTCATATCTGCACGTTATTTTAGTGAATATAATATTTTATTTAATTATAATGACGATTCTATATAACTTCAATTTGGGGATACGATAAAACGTTGGCTGAATAAGTAAAATAAAATACAGAGCCGAAGTCCTATTCCCATTGATTTGTCTTAAGCAGAGTTATAATTAGTCAATCAACTTGAAAAAAGCAAACTGGGAAAAATGATTGGTTTATCGGGACTCAGCTTTGCAAATCGGGACGTATCCCGATGTATCGAGGTGTATGGCAGCGATAATCTAATAGCCAGGGTAAGACGCTCGTGAGTTGTGGCCTCTGCTGTCGAGCGTCTATAATTACAATATCTATATAATAGCCCAGACAAATTAGAATTTTCTTCCTGAAAAAGTAAAGCCAACCCAATTGTTGCGTGAATCGCTTCATTTTAACTAGTTAATCAGCGACACGGTCAACGATCGACTATAGTTAACAGTGAGAGAGAATGGTTGAATTTATTAGTTTGTAATTTGTTTATTCAACACAAGAACGCACAGCACTATAGTCGAGCCGCCTTAACAGATGGAGTGATCACGTGAAAAATACATGAATAGCTTGCGCCGCAGGCGTGGCCTTCGCACATAGGTTCGTTCCCGAACGTTCAAACAACCAATCAGGTACTTTGCACGCAGTGATCATGCGTTTTCATTGCTCCATCTGTTAAGCGGCCCGACTATAGTCACTACCATCATGGTCACTGCTGTCTGTATTGGAAAAAAGCAAATATGCCATTCAATTTGGTTGCTTCAACCAAATTGATCGTGTATTTTACGATTTGAAATTGTTCAACCACGTTGAAAGAAGTTGAGGAAGTTACTACTTTCGTTCATTTTTGTTGTACAACACATTACACAACCGGGATGATTCATTCAAATTGACACATCTATACAGTATAAACGCTTGTTGACCATTGACAGATTGTGTTCAATTCAATCGTTGTGATTTGCTGTGTTGCGGCAGAAACCAATAAAGTAGTTTTGAGGAGTTATAAAAAAGTAATGGCGGCATATAGAGAAAAAATGTTTTTGAATGAATGAATTGTGGATTATAGACGCTCGACGACTAAGGTCATTAGCGTCTGTAATGAAACAAAATGTAAACAAGACAAAAGTAAAATCAATAAAATAAAAACAAAATCAAAAATTGACACACAACAAAATAAAACTGTAAGTGCAAAAAAAAGTGTCAAATATAATGTAGTAAAATATAAAGAAAAAACCATAAAGGCTGTAAAGGGGCCTAAATGTACACGAATAAATAAAATCAGATAAACTGGTCAAGACCGGTTTCTTTAAAAAATCGAAACAGCAGATCGACATTGTCAGGATCATTTGCTCATCGAGGTACACCAAGCAGATCTTCCACGAGAGTCCCCGCAAAATGGACTCCATCAGGCGCTCGAAAGTAGCCGGCGCGTTACACAACCCAATGGGCATAACCGTGAACTGCCACAACCCTGAAGCAATTGTGATCGCAGTCTTTTCGCGGTCTTGAGGTTCCAGCTCGACCTGCCAGTAGCCGCTCTTCAGATCCAGGGTCGAAAACCACCGAAAACCCGACAGCGTATCCAATATGTCGGCGATACGGGGAAGGGGGTAGCTGTCCTTCTTCGTCACGTCGTTAAGGCGTCGATAGTTCACACAGAATCGCGTTGACCCATCTTTATTGCCGACCAGAATCACCGATGATGCCTACGGACTGCTTGATGGCTCGATGACTCCTTGCTTTTCCATGTCAGCGATAATTTTCCGGCTTCTTCCCGTCTCGCCAGTGGAAGTCGTCTTGGGTGTTGTCGCACTGGCCTAGCATCTTCCGTGTCGATCCTATGTCGCACCACGTTGGTCCGCCCTTTCGGCCCGTCGTCAAGTGCGAAGACATCCGAATATTGGTGGATCAACTATCGCACCTGTTTTTACTGCGCCTCGCCCAGATCTTCACACGAGCCGACAACCATATTAGCCAGCTTCTCGACGCCGCCCCCAGTAGGTGGTCTTCGTGTGTTCTCCACGCATCTCGAGATTCTGAAGAAGAGTACCCTGTTGGGACAATAATAGGGTACTCTTCTTCAGGGTCACCGGTTCCCTGTTGATGTTCATCATTCTCACTGGTACCGATTCTCCGACCCTAACCAGTGCCTTTCCCACCAGTACCCCGCTACGGACCTCATTGTCGCATACTGGTTCAATCGCTCGTACGCACCCTGCCCGGAGGTCTCCATCCAGGCTGGCCCGCACGATCATCTCGCTTCGTCCTGGTAAGATCACCTCTTCCTTCAGCCAGACTCTTGCCATCGAGTCCTCCATGGGGTGCAAGGGAAGCTCTTCGTCATCGATTCTTAGGACACACTCCTTCAGGTCCAACACGAAACCGAACTTTCGTAAGAGATCCATTCCCGAGATGAAATTGTCGGAGATGTCAGCCACCAGTATTTCGTGATCGAGCGTCTTGCTTCCGACGCTGATGGTCATCATTGCCGATCCGTGCGTCAAAATCCGGTCACCTGTAGCCGTCCGTAGTTGCACCTTCGCCGGCGACAGCTTCGTCGATTTTCGCACTGCATCAGGACGTATAATTGGCCTCATGGCGCCCGTGTCGACCAGTAACGGAATATTCTGCCCAGCGACGTTTCCATCGACGAATATACTGGCTGTGCGGTCCTTAGGTGACACCACCTGGATGGTGGCCTCCGGGGCACTCTTTCTCCAGGTCGACGTCTGCCCCTTCCCGTCGACCTTTTTTAGTTTTCCGGCTGCTGTTGTTTACCGATTTTAGGGCAGTTGCGTCGTATGTGCCCTCGCTCGCCACAGTCCCAACAACGGAGTCCACGCGTCTCGCCTGAAGCATTCTTCCTGCGCTCCGTCTCTGAGGATTCTTCGTACCAGCTCCTCCAGTTGGTCCCCGGTCTCCTCTGCTACGACTCGAACGAGCCCACTTCCTCGCGATGCGTTCTTGGCGGCTTCGAATTCCAGGGCGTGGGCAAGCGCATCATCGATTGTTCGTGGTCGCGCCAACCTCAAGCCCTGCTGTGTTTCGCCGTCCCTCAGCCCGTCTATGAATGTCTGCACCGCCAGTTGTTTGAGGAAGGTGTCGGGCGCTGTCGGGTAAGCCAACCGTATTAGTCGCGCAATGTCAGCCTGGAACTCAGGTACGGGGACGCTCACCTCCAGCAGGTGTACCACGCGCAGGTGAAGAACCGCGCCCAGAAGAGTGGGAAGACGCTCCAGCAGCGTCTCCCCACTCTTCTGAGTGTAGTTCTTCACCTGCGCGTGGTACACCTGCTGGAGGTGAGCGTCCCCGTACCTGAGTTCCAGCCGGGAGACCAACAGCTGGTAATCTGTCTGCTGGCTCGCTGGGATCGCCTGCAGGATGTTTAGAGCGTCGCCACGCAGCTCCACCACCAGAGAGATAGCGTTCTTTCTGTCTGACCAGCCGTTGGCACTCGCGGCTGCCTCAAATTGTTTGAGGTACGTTGACCACGGTACTTTCCATCAAACGTTGGTGGTTTGACTCTGATCTTCGCTGTGGTCCCCTCCCTTTCTTCTTTGATGGCGCTTTCTGGTTCGTTGATCGATTGCTGGGGAGTTGTATGTATTCGCCTATCTTCTAGTGCCGCTAGTCTTTCCTCGAAGCTTCCGAGTTTCTCTTCAATCTTGAATGAATGAATTGTGAATTATAGACGCTCGACAACAAGGGTCATTAGCGTCTGTACAGAAACCTCTTCAATCTTCTCTTGAAGTTTCTCTTGTTTCTCTTCGACTGTTCTTATTTTGTCCTCGAAAATTCTGTATTTTATTTTCTCTTCCTTCCTTCATGCCTTGTATTTCTTTTGTTGAATTGAATTGAATTGTAGATTATAGACGCTCGACAACAGAGGTCATTAGCGTCTAAAAATAAAAAAGTAAACAAAAGAAAACCAAAAACAATAAAACCAAAGCAAAATCAATACAAAAACAAAAGTTGACATACAACAAAATAAAATCTAATAGCTACAAATACAATGTGTCATATAAAATAATGTAGTGATATAAAGAAAAAACCATTTAGGCTGTAAATGGGCCTAAATGTATACAAATAAATAAAATCAAATAAACCGGTCAAGACCGGTTTCTTTTAAAAATCGAAACAGCAGATCGACATTGTCAGGATCATTTCCTAAAACAACCGACAGATCACCTGACAATCCGACCTGCTGTCGTGTCTCCCTAAACTGGACACACTCTATTAAAATATGCGAAACGGTGACACGAGTGTCACACGTCTCACAGAGGGGCGGATCCTCACGAGCCATCAAAAAACCATGTGTCAATCTACAGTGACCGATGCGCAGCCGTGTAAGGACCACTTCCTCCCACCTGGAGGGACGGCAAGATGTGAACCATGGGTCAACTGTAGATTTTATAAATTTTAATTTGTTTTCATCGACAGCACTCCATTCATCCTTCCAGAGCTGCTGAACGGCTGAAATCAGAACGCTCTTGAGGTCGTCACCGATAACGCAAAACACGCTCTGGCCGTTATTTGCAGCGTCTTTAGCCGCAGTGTCAGCTAATTCATTGCCAGCGATTCCCATGTGGCCGGGAACCCAGCAAAACCGCACAGTGGTTCCACCTCTTTTCAAAGTGTACAATTTGTCCTGTATCAAACAAATCAGAGGATGGCTGGGGAAGGAACGCTGCAATGCCTGTAGAGCACTCAAAGAGTCGCTGCAAATAACATATTTGTGCGGACCGTGCACATGTCTCAAGGCCTGCAAGATTGCATATAACTCTGCAGTAAAAATACTGCACTCTTGAGACAACTTATATCCAACACTGGCGTTATCGGTGACGAATGCGCAACCAACTCGGTCGAGAGACTTCGAACCATCCGTGTAAACGGAACGATAGTCACGATTCTGATCCAGCCACGCCAGAAAAAGCTGGCGATAGAGCTCTGGAGTTGTTGAATTTCGAGGATGAATGGAAAGTGACATGTCGATGACGGGCTGAGGAATTAGCCACGGGGGCACAGAATTACGGCCGACTTTAAGAGTTCTAGGAAGCGCCAACGGAAGTTCATCTAGAAGAAGGGTCAACCTGATACCGAGAGGACGTGTTGCATTTCTTCTCCGTCTATACAGAGAAGAAAAACGAGGTTGAAATACGCAACTGTAAGTTGGGTGATCAGGTTGACTACGGAGCTTAGAGACGTAGGATAGCATATTGCGTTTCCGCCGGATGTTCAGCGGAGGCTCTCCGCATTCAGCGGCTATGCTAACAACAGGACTCGATCGAAACGCTCCGGTTGACAATCGGATTCCGGCGTGATGAACAGCGTTTAACGTCCTGATGTACGACTCACGCGCTGAGTCGTACACGATGCTACCGTAATCCAATTTAGACCGTACGACTGCACGATAAATTCGCAGCAAAACCGTACGGTCTGCACCCCACGTGGTGCTTGATAAAATTTTTAAAATATTAAGAGAAGACATCGACTTCCTCTTTAAAATATTAAAATGAGCCTTCCAATTTAACGACCGGTCAAAAGTAAGTCCTAAAAATCGAGCAGTGTCTTGTACAGAAATCAAAGTGTCATATAGATACAAGAATGGTTCTTGATAACAACTACGAATGCGGCAAAAGTGCACACACTGGGTTTTCCCAACGGAAAATTTAAACCCATTGTTGGTTGTCCAGTTCTGGATGCTATTAATGGCCAGCTGCAGATGACGTTGTGCAGTACGAATGTACTTTGACGAACAGTAGATCGCCAAGTCGTCAACGTAGAGCGATGACTCTACAGACGATGAAATGCTGTCAATTATGCCATTAATAGCGATGGAAAAAAGAGTGACACGAAGTACAGAACCCTGTGGAACACCATTCTCCTGTACAAAGACACTAGGCAAAGTGTTGCCAATACGGACTTGGAAGTAACGCTCGAATAAGAAATTATTTATAAAATTCCCAAGATGTCCTCTGATACCCCAACTGTGTAGTGTTCGGAGTATTCCATACCGCCATGTAGTGTCGTAAGCCTTTTCAAGATCGAAAAAGACCGCTATCAAGTGCTGTTTGTTAAAAAAGGCGTCCTGTATTGCGGACTCCAGCCTGACCAGATGATCCATTGTCGAACGTGCTTCCGAAATCCACACTGGGCATTCGTGATCAATCGTCTGGATCCAAGAATCCAAACCAATCGTCGGTTGATCATACGTTCGAGGAGTTTTGACAAGCAGCTAGTCAGTGAGACAGGACGATAACTTGATGCTTGTTTTCGGTCTTTACCGGGCTTCAACAACGGCACTATAATAGAATTACACCAAGCGGTAGGAAACGTATTGGTGTACCAGATTAAATTAAACATCTTGAGAAGGAATATTGATCCGGAGGGAGGTAGCTTTTTCAAAAATTGGTAATGGATATCGTCAGATCCTGGAGAAGTATCATGGCAATCATGCAAACTCGACTGTAGTTCCCACGAGGAGAAAGGTGCATTGTAATTCACCTCATTTTGTGAGGAAAAGTGTAATGCAACTTGTTCTGCTTGATTTTTCTGAGCAGAAAAACTCTCAAGGTAGTTAGCGGAACTCGAAACTTTTGCGTAGCCCATGTGATCGGCGACTTCATCAGGCGACGTAATTATGTCATTTTCCATTACCAATCCAGAAATGTAATTAAAACTCTGTTTACCAGAGATCCTCCGAATTTTCTCCCACACCTCGCGAGCGGGAGTACAACTTCTTACAGTGGAAACAAACTTACTCCATGACTGCTTCTTACTCTCTGCTATGATACGTCAGGCAATGGAACGCTTTTGCATGAAAATAATACGATTTTCATCCGTCATATTATTTTTGAAACAACGGAGAGCCTTTCGACGTTCACGGATGGCATCCCGACAAGCCTGATTCCACTAGGGAACAGGCACACGTCGCGGTGTTGTTGACGTGCGCGGGACTGCAGCTAAAGCCGCCTCCGCATCCGTGAAATGTTCCACAGCAGCATTGACATTGCCAAAGTTCATTTCGCCGACTTTTAGCTCTTGTTGGAAGTGTGACCAATTAGCGTCTTTTATTTTCCACTTCGGTTCCACTAATGGTTGTAAGTGTCGGTTGTTCCGATGGAGGAATGTATTATTGAACACAAAGTTACCGGAATCGGCGCATAAAGTCTGACAGCGATGACCTGTAAGTCAGATTGTAATGGAACATTTTCGGAAAACACATTATTTCGGACTAAAATTGCCACTCCGCCACTGGCACGTTCAATGAATGGTTTATCTTTACGATAAATCGTAAAACCACGAAGAACCGGAGTGTTGGTGTCTTTCAAATGTGTTTCCTGTAAACTGATAGCAGTAGCATTATGATCGTTAAGGAGGAGTTTCAATTCACTGAAATGAATATAAAAACCGTTCATGTTCCACTGTAAGAAATTGAATGTTTATTATAAAGAAGAAAAAGCTACCTCAATTTTTTCCTCGTTGCATCAGACCAATGATGAGGAGGTCTGGATATGTCTTCGTCCATAGCAGAGTCTGCACTGCTGCTATGGTCAACGCGAGTACGCGTTATAGTCATAGTATGACTATTATCCCGGTTCAAGATAACCTTGGTTGTCTTTACCGGAGATACTGTTTTATTTTTATTAACCGGAGATTTTACCGGTGACGTAATCTTCTTTACTGGCGATCTCGATCTATCTGGACTTTTTTTGTTTTTGTTTTTATTTTGTTTCTTGGCAACAACTTTAGAACATGATGGGGACACTTCGGTTTGTGTAGACATGTCACATGTCTGTGTTGACATGTCTACTTTGACGACTGGAACGGCAGCTATGGTGGCAAAAGATCGTGTGAAAGATGGGACAGATTCTCGGTATTTGCGTTTGGCCTCTGCAAAAGAAATTTTTTCTGTTGTTCTAATTTCCTGCATCTTGAACTCCACCTTGTATTGTGGACATTCTCTAGATCTTGCAGAGTGAATTTCGTCGCAATTAACGCTATGCGACACCCTTTTGCACGGAATATCCTCATGCAAAGGTTGGCCGCAATTATCACAGAGACTGGGAAAGCTACAGTTGTTCTGTGAGTGTCCAAACTTTTGACATTTATAGCAGCGCAGGGGAGACGGTATATATTGACGTACTTTTAAGAAATAAAATGCTGCTTGAATTTATGAAGGAGGCTGTGGTGTACAGAACGTTAGAATATGGGACGGTGTAGGTACTAATTGACCGTCTCTACGAGCGTGGATTCTGTAAACGTCTGTAACACCCTGATCTTTGAGCTCTTCTTTTATTGTTTCGACAGTGCAATTTAGAAGATAAAAACAATAAATTATGCCTTTCGAGAAATTAAGCTGCTTGTGTATTTCAACTTTCACCGGTACGTCGGTAGTCATGTCCGTCCCTTTGATGCTAGTCGATGCCAAAATCTTGTCAGCTTGCTGCTGTGAAGAAGTTTCGATAATTAAGCAACCATCGCGCAATTTTTTCACACAAGCGGTTTTGGAATTTCTATAATTCACAGGGCAGTTAAAATTTCGAAATGATCGTGGATTTTTGGCTTTTCCAATGAGTAATGGCTTTAATTTGTGGGTACCTGCCGCGTTTGTGCATGCTAGGAAAGTCACTCTTTGCTTTTCGGTTTTTTTTCCTGGGGCTGTTGTCTCCTCGCGAGCTACGTATGTTTTTCCAGGAAGAAGCTTCCAATACAATCCAGTTTCATCGGCATTATATATCTGCTCTTTCCTGGTCCTGTAAAAGTGTTGTTGACCCTTTTCAAAATCCTTACCCTTCTGCTTCGAATTGGGCATATAGTAGATTTAGCAACACCATATTCTATAGATAAAAGGTCACTCCGACACCTTTATTTAAATCTTCCAATATTTTAGCTTTATCACTTAGGGATAAATGTTTTCTATTTTTTGCCATACCTACTCGTGACGCGATCTAATGCAACTACTATACTGCAGAAAACTGAGATGATGTAATTGCCCAGAAGGAAACAAAACGTTTTAAATCGTTTTCCTGTTTTAACATGTTTGTTTAACTAAAGAAACTATTGGGTTCACTATTTCGGGAGTCCAATTTGTTCACTCTACAGAATACATACTATATACTATATCGCGAGTCTACTGTATTAACACCTTTACCTCGCTGCCCGGTACTTCGAACTTGACGGTTTCGGGGTCTTACCCCTCCGACCGCAACGCCTCCCTGAGCCAAGCTTGCAGGATATTTTTCGTCCCTGAGGTGTTCAGGTCCCTTTCTTCAAGGTCGCTTCTGTAATGGTAGCGGGTCTTTGAATGGACCTTGGGCCAAGCTTTTAAAAGGAGGCGGGTTATTTTTAATATTTGGTCATAGAAGGAATCTGATAAATATAATCTTGAGGTATAAAACAACAATAATAAAAATATATCATTTCTTACCAATTTGAACCAAAAAAAAAAAAGATTAAAAACAATTGGGGGTGGTCCTAGAATGGCCCATAAACTGCACCACATCCTAGAAGGATTTTTGTGCTTCCCCATTAGCTAGATCTAGTCCTCAAATAGCCTGGATCTTCTTATGAGCTCCAGAAGATTTGGGACTAGATTATCCTGTGGAATAATTCCATCCTCGTCTATATATCCAAAGATGGTTGTCCTTCTGTAGGCTAGTGCTTCACATTCGAACACGATATGGGTGGCTGTTTCATCCTCCATATCGCAGAATCTACATAGTGTTGATTCCTGTCGTATCCCCATCACATGTAGGTGTTTCCTTAGAGAAGCGTGACCGGTCAAAAGCCCAATCACCTTTCTAAGTGTTGGCCTGCTGAGTTTGATTAGGTCCTCAGTGAGCCTGGGGGAGGGGCCTGCGATCATTTTCTTCCCATGTTTGTTACCTGAAACCAGGTTCCATTCAGAGAGATGTTGCTCGCAGGTCCATTTCCTAACAGTTTGTTGAACACATTTGTAAGAAATCCCACAGACTGGTTCTGGTCCAATGAATTTCACAGAGGCTCCTTGTCTAGCAAGGGTATCCGCTTTTTCATTGCCCTGGATTCCTTCATGACCTGGCACCCACATTAAGAGAACTTTGTTTCTCCCACCCAGGTCATTTAGTAATTGATGACAATCCCATACCAGCTTAGAGCTGAATTTGTAGGATTGTAAGGCTTTAATTGCTGCTTGGCTGTCAGATAGAATACGGATTGGCTGGTTTCGATAGCCCCTCGCAATATTCTCCTGTGCACATACAGCAATCGCCATTACTTCAGCTTGAAAAACTGAGGCGTGAGTTCCTAGGCTCAGACATATGTCTCTCCTCGGTCTCTCACCGTGGATTCCAGCTCCGACTCCACTGGTCATCTTTGAGCCATCCGTATACCAGATAAGGCTGTTTGATAACTGTGGGATAATTTTCTTCAGTTCCTCTCTATCACGAATGATAGTGTCATAGGTCTTGTTAAAGCAATAGACTGGAGTCATTCTGTCCGACAACATACTTAATGTGTGGTCATCTATGATTCCAGTAATGCGGGTGTGACCAATTTTTACATCTCTCCACTGCCCCGCATTCTGTAGCCGGGATGCTTCCAGCCTCGCTTCTTCCATTACGTATAAATGTAATGGTGGGAGGTTTAGGGTCACATCCAAAGCAGCAGATGAGGTGCTGCGTATGGCACCTGTTACGCCTAGGGTTGCTAGACGTTGCAGACT
Organism: Mongoloraphidia duomilia; assembly: GCA_039654895.1. Classification (NCBI taxonomy): domain Eukaryota; kingdom Metazoa; phylum Arthropoda; class Insecta; order Raphidioptera; family Raphidiidae; genus Mongoloraphidia; species Mongoloraphidia duomilia. The sequence goes on along the minus strand of CM077525.1, from coordinate 29,027,347 downwards.
CGCCATTTTGTTTTTAGCAGTAGTCTGTTGTACCTTTGGCCACCATAGTAGTGCCCCATACGTTAGTCCGGGTCTGATTACTGTGGTATATAGCCAAAATGTTAATCTGGGGTTAAGTCCCCAGGATCTGCTAAAAGAGCGACGGGCCATCATCAAAGACGTTTTTGCTCTTTTTAGCACTTTATCCATATGTATATTCCAGCTGAGTGTTGAGTCTAGGTTCAAGCCCAGATACTTCACCGCTTTGGACATCTGGAGTTCTCCTTCGAAGAGGCGAAGAGTTCTATTAGGCTCCAGCTTTCTTTTCCTGGAGAACGTGACAATTACGGTTTTTGGGGGTTGACTTTGAGGTTTTCCCCCTCACACCAAGTCTGGACCACTGTTAGAGCTGTCTGCATAAGATCTGCATCTAGACAGAAGCTGTCTGCATAAGATCTAGACAGATATCCATATATTTTCCTCGGACCATGATAACAACATCGTCTGCATAGCCTTGAGTATACATTCCCATTTGATTGAGTCTTGTTAGGAGTTTGTCCACCCCTGTGGACAACGTCGGGCGGCAGATACCTCCAACGTATCCTCAAACAGTGTGGCATATATTTTCCTGCTTCTTAGCATGTTGTCTACCCATTTAGTTAGAGTAGGTGAGCAATCCTTTTCACGAAGGGCTGACTCAATAGACACAAATGATGTGCTATCAAACGCCCCTTCAATGTCAAGGAAAGCCCCTAAGGCTATCTCCTTTGTATCCAGAGATTTTTCTATCCTGCCAATCAGCTGGTGAAGCGCTGTCTGACAGGACTTTCCTGCTTGATAGGCATGTTGATACTCCGAAAAGAGAAGGTTATTCGGCCCTCTTCCTCGGATGTACCTATCAATGAGTTTTTCTAACGTCTTTAAAATGAAAGACGACAGACTGATTGGTCTATAAGCCTTAGCCTGGGTATAAGACGATTTGCCCGGCTTTGGGATAAATACCACTTTCACTTTTGTCCAGCTATTAGGGATATAGCCAAAAGCTAAACTGGCCCTAAATAGACGGAGTAGATGTGGGATCAGCTGATCGGCCCCTTGCTTCAATAGAGCTGGTATTATGCCATCGGGGCCTGCTGATTTAAATGAGCTAAAAGAGTCTAATGCCCATTTAATTTTACTGTGTGTAACGACCTCCTTCGCTAGCACCCAGGATTCCCGCGTTGCTCTATAGGCCACAGTGGGATTATCCTGTAAATCAAGGGGAGTTCCTACACAGCGTGAATCAGGAAAATGAGTGCCCAGGAGAATCTCTAGGGTTTCTTTTCCAGTTTTTGTGTATGTCCCGTTGGGTTTCTTTAATGTCCCTACCGGGTTGATAGGATCTTTCGATAAGATCTTATTCAATCGAGAGCAAGCTGTTGTGCTCTCGATTTCCTGGCAGAAGTCTCCCCAGGATTTTCTCTTGGCTCTTCGAATGGCCTGATTATACGTGGTGAGGGCTTTGTGGTATTCGCCCCACGTTCCGGATTTCTTCGCTCTATTAAATAGCATGCGAGTTTGTTTCCTCAAGTTTGCAAGTTCATCATTCCACCAGCTTACCTTGCGATTAGAGGTTTTCCTAGTTGTAGGGCAGCTCTGATGATATGAGGAGATAATTGCCTCCCGTAGTTGGTTGGCTGTATCCTCAATACCAGTAGCTCCCCTATTAGGATATCCTACTTCTTCCAATTGAACTTTCAGGGTCTCATTGTATAGTCCCCAGTCGGTTTTCCTTGGATTTCTGTAGTGCGTCTTATCCTCCATATCACCAGATATATGGAAGAGAATGTGTCTGTGGTCCGACAAGGATGGTTCCGTCGAAACGTGCCATCCATTCACCTGTTGGCTGAGAAATGATGTTGCCCAGGTGACGTCAATGACTTCAGATCTGACTCGGTTTGCAAATGTTGGTTCGCTGCCCGAGTTAAGTAGAACAAAATTTTCCCTTAGAATAAAATCTAAAAGGTACTCTCCTCTTTTGTTCGTATTGCTGCTTCCCCATACTACATGGTGAGCATTAGCGTCGCAGCCTACCAGTAGGTGTTGCTGAGACCCCCGACAGAAGGTTGCTAACTTTTCCACTTCCGGTGACGGGAGTGGATCTTCATATGGGAAATATATGGAGGCTACAATGGCCTCCATATGTCTGTTCTCCATATGAAGTTTTACTTTGGTTACTGCGACATCTCTGGAACAGAACTCAAGTAGAGGGAGTTGCGACAGGTAGTTGCCTACAAAAATGCAGGCCCTAACCCTGTCTGATGTGGTGTCATAGATCACCTTACCTCCCAGTCCCTCCAATCCCATAACTCGGCCCCGGAAAATCCAGGGCTCTTGTATAAGGACCAGGGTTAAGTTCTCGGCTTTAATGCGCCGGGCTAGTGCAGCTGTTGCTGCCTTACTATGTTGCAGGTTGATTTGCAACATCTTCATCTTCCCTATCCACAGGTGTAGGTTCAGAGAGGATCCTGATATTGACCCGGCCTACCCCCAAATATGGCTTGAGGTTTAACCTTTTTAAGGTCTCCATCGACTCCTCATCAGCTAAACAGACTAGAGTTTGCCCATTGGTTTCCTCCCGTCTGTTGACTATCGTCCAGTCCTTGGTCTTAAGTCCTTCATTCTGAGCATGAAGGAGTTTCAGACAGTCAGTAGCCTTCGAATCCAGAGTGGTTTTCGGGACCCACATCAGGATTTTAGATGCTCTAATTAGGGTCTTCGAAGGACCCACTTTAAGAGCAATCCCCTTGAAAGGATTCAAGGAAGCCACTGAATTTTTCAGCCATGAGACTGTAGCCTCATCTTTGCAAGAAAAGACTAGCCCACCAGCTGCATCGTACGCGCATCTCTCGAATTTAGGGAACACGCCCTTGCTCTTGACGATGAGCGACATAATTTCTGTGCGAAGATTGTCCGCCTCCTCCTTTGACAATTTCTGCTCAGGGTGTGATTCTCTCACAACGGCCATCTTAGTCCCCGTGAGAGCCTCCCTGAAATCCATCCTCGCCTCATCATTGCGGGGCCTCTTAGTAGTAGCCCTAAAGTCTTGTGTCAAACATAGACATTGGATTTCCGCCGTCAGGTTGAACCTCAGTTACACGCGCCGCAGTAGAATTGCTGTATTGCAATTATTAATAATTCTAAACAGGGACGTACTATTACACTTCTTAATTTCGCCACTTTCAACTCAGCCAGTTTTACCGCCATTCTAATTAATTTGTTTACACCCCACATCTGACACCACTGTTACAAAACTGTTTTCCGAGTTGGCGGAATAAATATTTATTTACAATAATTCGTAACAATTAACTATATACAATAATAATAAATGCAACAACGAAAAGTCAATTCTAACAATAAAAAACTTAAACGGTAATAATTGAACTAAACGAGCCACTTAAATAACACTTAACAAATAACTATATATAATTGATTACACTAATATTTATTTTATCAGGTGAATTTATATCACGGTATCTATATCAGATTTATTTCGCTGTTCAACACTGTCACAGTACAATCTACACTGACTGATTCCCGTTGACTGATCAATATTTATTTCACTGTACTGACTGATTTCCGTTTGCGTGACACCGTCGACTGATTGACTGACTCACTCGTACTTCGCTTATATAGGTCGCGCAGCCCAGCCTAGTACGTTCTCGCGTTCTCTAGAACATTCCGGCAGGTATTCGTTGTTCAATATCTTCGATACCATTCCACGCTTTACTGCTGTGACCTTCCTTTCTCGTGGTTTCTATTGGAGGCAGTGGCGTAACATCTTGGGGTTTGCTACAATATATTTTTTTGATTTTAAAGAAATTGGCTGTAATAACTAATAGATGACCCACTGATCATTTCGCAAAATTTTAGTTTCCGTTATTACTTTTTCGTTAACATATTCTCCATTCCTCTTGATATTTCGATTTTTTCTTTTATTTTGATTCCGCCAATTCTATTCTAGTTTCGGGTTTTCTTGGAATACAGATTCCTCTGGAGAATCCCCAGTATAGTTCGATAGTTTTTCTATATCTATTATATCAATTTTTTGTCGCTATCCTTACATTTGATCGCCGCATCATAAGGAACAAGCAGTTGTTTATCTTGAGATACAGATTCATACGAAAAATCTTTTGTATATTTAGATATATTTTCTAAATTTACTATACTGGCTGTTATTAATACTTTCAGAGTTTGTAGCTGGATCACAAGAAGTTAATTTTCAGTTTTCCATCTAAGAACTGGATATCCCTCATTAAAAATTAATTTACCTTATGGGAAGTTTGTGCAAAAATAAAATGTGAGGTGTTTTAATTCATTAAAATAACTTTCCACATTTGATGATGTGGAAGAAATTTTTGATTTTGTGAATATTGGAACCATGATCGCTGACCACAATGGTAATTTTAAGGAGATATTTCTTAATGGCGATTTCAACTCTGGTAACCAAAGCATTTTATCACTACACCCCTCTGTAGTTCCTAGTAATTTCGTCAATGTCGTCTAAAATTACATCAAACCAATTGATAGGTTGGCATGACAACGGAAATTTGTATGGTGTTTTCTTTATTCTGTACATATTATGTAAATATTTTTCGATTCTATACAAATTGACATTTTGTGTTGATAGAGCAAAAATTAGAACGTTACGAATGACAGTAACGATATTTCAAATGAGGTTTCATCACCTATCTTGCCAATACAATTACAAAACATTTTTTTAAAGTATTTATCTTTTTGGAGAAGCACGTCCAACATGTGATATTATGATAAAAATGATTTCTGTCCTAACGTATATAACATTCGGGTAGTTCACTGGTGCCTTTCAATGACAACAAACATCTTTCTACATAGCTGGAAACTGTTTTACAAGTTGTAAAATTATTGATGGTTGCATTTATTAAGGCAGCTGATGTATCAATTCTAACTTCATATTAGATTAAAAGAGACACAGTAATAAGTACTTAAGAATTAATAATATATACTTTATTTATAATTACCATGTTTCATACAGACAGATAGTTTTTTAATATCAAACTATATCCGTAGTTACGGGGCATTATTCCAACAGAAACTCCGTCAATCAATCATCTTTTCTACCAAATTGAAATCGATACAGTGTCTTGAGCCTGTGACATTTGCGTTATAGGCACTGAACTTCTACCTTCAACTATTAACGAAGCGACGTAAATAAATATACGTTTTGAAGTATCAAAACCAATCGGTTTGGGTGAGGGCTGAGTAGAACTTACGACACTGCCTGTTGCATCCACTGAAGTAATAGACCAATTATTTTTGTTGTATTGTCATCTACATCACTAATTTTATTTTCAAGTTCATATATTTTTTTATTTTTACAAAGTGCTGCAAAATGGTTGTACAGTGAAACCTCTCTTAAGCGGACACCTTCGGGACTATTAAAATATGTCCGCCTAAGAGAGATGTCCGCGTATGGGAAAAATTAAAAAACACATATTATTATGTATGTACATACATACATACTACATATGCACTGTAGCAATTTGCTATTGCAAGCCCCTAAAAAATAAAACTATTTCGAGCCTATGGAGTATTAATTCATTTATAGGATTTTAACATGTAGACCTTTGCGACGATAGATGACGTCAAGGGATACTGACCAGCAACTGAGACACGAGTCTTGCAAAACTAAACCAAATTGGACATATGGGTGGGAGTGAACGAGCATGTTTTTAGCGTGAGTAAAAGAGAGAACGCCAGACGTACGAGACTGATTATTTGTGTACAATTTTGCAAGTCGACAGACTAGAGAGCGCGGCCGTGTGATACACATCGGTCTGTTAAACAATCAAAATTAAATGATTGAATATTCTGGCGAATAAAATACTTTTTATTTTGGGATTTTGGATTTTGAATTGTACTTTTCGTTTTGGAGCTGTATTATTTTAGTCTTGGATTTTGGATTCGGCGTTGTTTTCTGTTCGATTCCTGTATTGGTCGACCTTCCTAGTTTTCCTAATTCCCGAAAATTGATTTATTTTCCGTATTTCCATTGTTGGATCGTTGTTATTTGACATAGTTAGCTTACCGTGCAAACAATAACCATAAAGAAGCCAAGCGCTTCTCCTTGTTTAGGGATTATAGGTTGCTGCTGTTGGATTTCCGTGTGGTTGTGTTGATTCTGGAATACGGGAATAATTTAATTTATTCCAGAAATTTTGAAGATTTTGCATTTATCCCGAAATTTTTAATATTCGCTATCATAAGTGACGACGCATAAAGTATCCCAGAATATTATCAGGTGTCTATCCCAGTGGGATAGATATGGACTACAACATATCCCGAAAATATTAAGGGATAAAATCTAATATTTTATGAACATTTTACATTTCTGAATGTCGACAACTTTGCGTGGTACTGGGTCAATTTAGATATTTACGTCAGAATTAACATGAATAATAGTGCGTCGATTGTATTCCTGTAGGATTTCTTGCACTACATTGGGAATTTTCCGGAATATTTTGAATCTTATTATGAATTAAGTTTAAATTCCACATCGCCAGTTTCGCCGATTTTAAAATGTTGATGTCCCGAATCCTATGCAATGTATTTTTTCAGGCACAGGAATTTCCGTACAGGCACGGATTAAGTGTGAAATAAATGTGTTGAGAATTATGAAGATGTATTGAGAATTATGAAGATTTTGTGTTGAGAATTATGAAGATTTTGTGTTGAGAATTCCGCTTAGCGTTTTGCGATGGAATAAGTAGGTTGTTGTGAGGCTTCGAGGCCTCTTGAATTGGGATTTTTGTCTCGATTGTTGGAAGTTTCGTGGGGCCTGTGATGGCAGTGCTGCTTTTATTTTTTTGGTATCTCGAATACTGTGTGTCCCGATATTGTGTTCGGAATCTGATGTTTTTGGCCTTTTGGGTTGAGTTGTCGTGTGGTATTGGCCTTTGAAATCGCCTAGGATTTTATTCTGTTTGTCTTGCTAGGGAAGTAACAGCGTTGGGCCTGGGATTAATACAACTGTGATTGTGGTTCTGGACTCTGTTCCGGAATATTTTTCGGATCTCTATCGGCCAACGTGGTTATCTTCTACGAATTATCCCTAACTGTGGCCACTCTCCCTGTCTCAGTTTGGACGACCTGAGACTTACACAGTGTGGCCCTATAAGTTCTGGCGCCCTTCGATCTCTCGGTCGGTATCTGGCCTACTAATTTATTATCAGTCGAGTGTTCGGCTATAGTTAGGTGATCCTGAGTGTAGAGGTGATATCAAATTTAATTTAAATTATTATGGTGCACGATTCATTGTGCGCATTCACATTTTGTGTTGTCCTAAGTGTCGGGTGGTAGGTGGTTGGGTTTTTATTGCCCATTATGGGCTTTTTCTGTACTTGAATTTAGAGGCTGCTTCCCAAAAACAAGTGCTATTATATAACAAGATAGTAATTTTTGTTCTCAGACCCATGGCCCCGCGCCTGTTGTAGCTAGCCGCGCAACCGATTAAATTCGGGTCAGATTGAGGAATAGCATATGCTACAGCACATATGTACTGTGACGCAAGCCTGGGCTGCTCAAGGTCGGTTGCGGGGGTGGGCGGTCCGTAATTTACGACGATATCGCTAACAAAAAAAAAGGTAAGACAGTAGACTATTGCTACGCTTCCGTCGATTTTAAAATTCTGTCACAGCGCTTATTAGGGACATTAAGGGTCAGGGTCCCGAGAACGGTTGGAAGTATTGGGCGCCAGAAGTCACGCTGAACAGTTGTGAAGCAGGTGCCGTCGACTTCAAACAGACCTGAAAGAGACAGAGCACAAAGACGGGCGGGCAAACAATTAAAACACGCAATAATTACTAACTGAAATTATATAATATAACAAAATAATCGTTAGCACAATATGCTTGAATTTATCAATAAAATCTGACGTAACCGACACACCAAATATCTCTCTAAATTAAAAAAAAAACTTAACAATAAAACGGCTACTCATAAACCAAAATAGATACGTAAAAGATTGCAATCTATTTACTTTAAACAATAACCTGGACGGCGCGTCAACTTACGATCAGCCGGCTGGAATTTATTTCCCGGCAAGCGAAAATTATAAATTTACTTAACCAAGAAACCGGTTTAACTAAGTACAAGCAGCACTTAAAGTTTATACATGGTGACGGTGTTCATAATGACAACTAATTTTCCGACAGGAAAATTTCAACGTACAGCAGGACTTTATACAATTTTTCCTACTATCATTTAGAAACTTCAGAGTGCAAGGAAAACAAACGGTAGGATGCCGCGTCGTACCTTCAATAATTAATTTTTTATTGTAATTTATTTTCAATAACTGATTAAAATGTAAACAACATTTAAAATAAAAACAGCGAGTCGATCGACACAAAAGCAAAATACAACGCGTCGCAAGTAGTTGCGGTAAATCTTGCTGAATATTGACAATGTTATATGATAAAGATTTTAAGATCAATTCTGTTGCAAATAGTAATTAATTCCACGTAAATTGTTGTAAATTTCAATCGGTTTTCAAATCAAGTATAAAACTGCGAACCAAACTTCAATGTCATAAGACGAAAAATTAATTCATTACGTTGCACTACACGATTTCAATCACGATTATTTATCATGGGGTGAAAATACACTATTAAAACGAATATGCCGTCAGAATGAATTACACAAAAAAACATTAGTATGGAAAAATCCTACCAGATTTGATGATTCGCGAGTACCTTCGTCGTCGACCGCACCTGCTTCAGCTGTAGACTGGCGTTGATCACTTCGCAGACAATGATGTTCAGGTGGACGACCAGGTTATTATGCTCCTGATGCCTCCGGGAAAACAGGAATACCCACAAAGCTAGACCCCGGCGTAAAAACTAGGGGTAATGATGCTTAAGACGTGCACGTGGCGAACATTACACACCACAAATTAACTGCACGTCCGTGGCCCGCACGATCGACCACTGGAGGCGAAAAGCCAATTCAACAACACTCTACGCACTCTTCACAGGACCCTGGTCGACAGGAACAACAGAAAATACACCTCTTTTCCATAACAAAAATTTGTTGCACACCAGTTAAAAACCAACGCCCAAATGAATCCTTTCAACAAGATCTCACCACTCGACTCGACTCGATTCTATCTCATCAACCATCTTGTCTAAATATTGAAATATTCGTCACAGTACATACATATTTTTTATTTACATAATAGGGCAGAATTTTATTGTTTTCTCATATACATTAATACATACATATGTATGTAGTTATAAATCAAAAAATCAAACACATAAAAAATATATTCCTGTCCAAACAGATCGATAGTCATGGTCCGGAAATCGATCACCGCGCCCATGGTTTCCAAAGAATCGCGTCCTAGTAGTCCATCGGCGTTAAGTGGCAAGTTATCTTCGATTATTGTGCATTCCCGCCGGTAGTCTACAGATCCGATCTGGAAGTTAGCTGTAGCAAATCCCAGACATCGAACCGGAGCACCTGAAATCCCATGGAGCGTTATTGCTGGATTGTGTCGGATCCTTCCCCTTCCTTACTGTAAAATCTTCTGCTTCAACAGGGTTACTGTAGAACCCGTATCGACGAGCAGGGCAGTGTTCCGTCCGTTAACGTCCATGTATACAATACAAGGCACGTCAAGTCGGACGCCTTCGTCCACGATAGTTCGGTTTACTCTGTGCGGCGGTCGTCGCCTCGAGGAGCAGGCGTCGACCTTTGAGTGTTTAAATTCACTTGTCCTCGATTATTGCTCGGCGAGTCTTGATTGGAATACCTTTGATTATTACTTGGTGGGTCTTGACTCGCATATCCTCGATTATTACTTGGTGGGTCTTGACTCGCATATCTTCGACTATTACTTGGTGGGTTTTGACTCGCATATCCTCGATTATTACTTGGTGGGTCTCGACTCGCATATCCTCGATTATTGGTCGGCGAGTCTTGACTGGAGTACCGTCTGTTGTCGTTCCTCTCTCTGCTGCGGCATTGGCTCGCGAAATGTCCCGTTCGCCCGCAACTAAAACACCTTGCGTGTTTCGGCGCTCTGCAATCCATTGCCATGTGGCTTTGCTCCCTGCAGTTGAAGCAGACTAGTGGGTCTCTTCGTTCTACGTTTAAATTAAACGTTCGCCCATGTCCTGCGTTTCCCGAAAGTACCTCGCAGCCGGATTCCACTCCCAACGCCAATTCTACCACCTAGTCGAAGGTGTTTGTCGGGTTCCGCTGCATATCCACTATCATCATTTTGGCTCTCTGGGGATATCCCCTTTTGAAATTGTAAGATCAAATCTTCCTCGTGCCTTTTTTGTACGACCCCTCTTTCGCCGACTACATTGGTGTCAATGTAGCTAAGATTTTCCTCTAATAATTGTCTTCCCGCCACTTTGAGGCGTGTAGCATATTCTTCGATACTCTCTCCCTTGGTTTCTGTGTGCAACGGCTGAACTGCGCATACGCTTGTCCTGGTATGATTTTATGGGTATACCATTTAATAAAGACCTTCTTGAAATCTTCGAATGTGCATTCTTCCTCGCTCAGTGTCGGTTCGATTTCTAGATAGCGGAAAGCGTCCCCCGTCATTTGGCATCTTGCAATTGCCAGCGCTTGATCCTGCGTCCATGAGTCTATCCTCGCTCGTTGTCCCAACTTTGCGAAGAACTCTCTGATGTTTTCGTATGTCTTTCCCGAAAACTGGGGCAATCCCACAAGCGATTGTCCCAAGGTTCGTTCTGGCATAATGTATACCTGTTGAGGTTGTTGCGATTATGTATCAATTCGACGTGTACGTATTATCTACATATATTTTTTTTTGTTAGTTCAGCCATGACTCCCGAGTGGTTAACCGATGTTTATGATTTTGATTCCGTTGGGTTCAAAATGTTTATGGTATGGTCCCCATATAATTTTTTTTAAATCGGTTCAGTCCTTTTTGTCATAAAATACAATAAAAGATGAATATAAAATCGGTGGCACGAGAACATCCAGTTTTAAAATAATAATAAATAATTAAACACTAAAAATGATAAAATTAACTATAAAACTATTCAGTATATTATATTATAATTTCTATTCTTATGTAAAATTGGTGACGTATCGCCTTTTTGCCATATATTAAGACGTACAAATTTTAGTGCATGTGTTTAATGAACTAGCATATAATCGGTTTATTTCATAGTTCTTTTAAAAAAACGCCACAAATCTGATTGTTGTTTGGATGCCTTCCTGTTTGTAACACAAATGGAGAAAGTATAAACTTCCGTTCACGTCATTTTGGAAAGAAAAGTTTCTTAGCAATATTTAATGCACCTGTTTATATTTTCAGCATTTGTTTGACGTAGGTATTGATTTAGACGAATACAGTTGAAATATAATAGTTTTTAATGTTTCATTGAATTAACCACAGAACATATTTCTAAGAAATAGATAAACAGTTTTTGATTTGGGAGTATCTTTACAATAAAAGTTTATTATTCGTATATTTAAATGTATTTATATGTGTTGTGGTTTTATTCTGTAACTTAAGCTAGTTTTTGGATAAAATAAAATATTTAACCCCAAACTTCCGCCTGAATACTGTCTAGGTTTAGCAATAAAATGGTATCTAGAGGTGGGTCACTGAGATTCTCTGTATGATAGGAAACTTCTGTGTCATGTGCCCTAATGGCATCTAAAGGCAATAGAACTGGACCTAAAACAACGATAATCAAAATGAACAGATTAACCAATTTGTTTCAGGCATTTGACCATAACACAAATTGACACTTGCATACACTTTTAAACATACCTTCTGTTTCGGCATGTCTGTCCGTTATTATTCTAGAACTGTTTTCTGACAAAGTGCAGTCTCCTTGGCCGTTTATTATTTCAATTGAAACATATTCTGTGCCGTGTGTCCTAACGGTATCTGGAGACAATAGAACTGACCGAAAACTGTTTTCCGACAAAGTGCAGTCTTCTTTGCTAATTATCTTAACTCCAACATATTTTGTGTCGTCTGTCCTAACGCTATCGGGACGCATTAAAACTGTCTCAAAACTACTATTCCGCAAAGTGCGGTCTTCCTTACTGGTCAACTCAACATCTGTGAGTGATAAAAAAATAACTTTTAGGTTAGGTTTCTAGACGTGTTTTTGTTCACGTGAATTTTATCATAAATTACAGTACGAATATTTACCTCTATCATTTTTAGCTTTCTCAAGAGCCATCTCTACCATACGCCATCCCCTTGACATTTTAAAATCACAAAAGCACCGCAAAACAACTTTTTATTAAGAATTAACACAGATCTAAACACGATAACTCAAACACGATCACTGCGATAATTTATGATGAACTGATCGCTGTCTGTCCTTCAAATCAACATTGGTGCTCATTATGGTCAGGAACCGCGTCTTGAAATTATTATCGACAATGACAGCTGGAGAACGTGGTGCGACACTAGTGGCCGCTTGTGGACTCGGCGGCGTAGCTGCCACTGGATGAGGCGGTTCCGGATCAAATCCGCTCCTTCGCAAATGGTTGACATGGTCTCGAAGATTTTGGGCCGAAAAATGTGAAAGCTCTGGATGCATCTCGCACCAAACAGAATGCATTCGTGCCATGTACCCTCTTTGCGAAGGGTCACTGTTGGCGTGACATGCCAAAAGGTCACGCTTAAGATCGTCCGTCCACACCATGCGGACGGCCACGTTTTGTGTGCCACTCCCAACTCTACTAGGGCCTCCATCCGAGACAGGCCTGTTGTGGGTGGCTTTATTAATTTTCCGTTTCGGAACCAATTGTACTGCACAGAGGGTGGTTGGCCCTTTGTGCAGACGGCAGGATTTTTCAGATTAAATCTGTCCATGACACGCCACGAGGAGGCTGCTGATCCGATTTGTGCCCCTTATTAAAGTTACTCTAACTGAATGTAACTTTAAATTTAATTTGGGCATAACGCCCGATGTATTGGTCAATTACATTGAGTACCATATCGACTGGTACCAATGCAATTCTTATACACATTATTAAGAAATCAAATATAAATTTGATAAAAGAAAATATTAATTTAAATATTTTTATGGTGTATCCCACAATACCAAGGTCAGATATGATTATCTGCCTCGATCTAGTCGTAGGATCGGTTGACCCAGTCACGCTCTCGGGTAATGGTTCCACCACATCGAAGTTTCAGGTGGCAGAGAGGGGTCCGGTGGCGAATTATTATTATTATTATTACATAGATTTTGGAAACCTATAATGTTAACGCTTGAACCTGTATCTAATCCACTAGAATGTTTTTCGATTTTCCTTTTATTTTAAATTTTAGTTCAGTTTTTATGATATTACCTTTTCCGCTTGTTAAAATTCTATTTATTTTTCATCTGTGTGCTGGAATTATTTTGAAGTTGTCGGATTCGCGCTGTTAAAAATACGATTGAGCACCCCGATATTACATCACCCAAAGCACAGATATCTATGTGTGTAAATCAATACTTACGCATTTTTATTTACATTTATTGTTTTAGACGCTAATGACCTCAGTTGTCGGGCGTCTATAATTTACAATTCATTAATACTTACGCAAAATAACATTCACTTGAATTAATAATATTATGGTCGCCGCATCATAAGGAACAAGCAGTTGTTTTTCTTGAGATACAGATTCATACGAAAAATCTTTTGTATATTTCGATATATTTTCTAAATTTACTATACCGGCTGTTATCAATACTTTCAGAGTTTGTAGCTGCATCACAAGAAGTTAATTTTCAGTTTTCCTTCTAAGAACTGGATATCCCTCATTAAAAATGAATTGACCTTATGGGAAGTTTGTTGCAAAAATAAAATGTGAGGTGTTTTTTAATTCATTAAAATATTTTTCCACATTTGATGATGTGGAAGAAATTTTTTGATTTTGTGAATATTGGAATCATGATCGCTGACCACAATGGTAATTTTAAGGAGATATTTCTTAATGGCGATTTCAACTCTGGTAAACACTACACCCCTGTGTAGTTAGTAATTTCTTCAATGTCGTCTAAAATTACATCAAACCAATTGATAGGTTGGCATGACAACGGAAATTTGTATGGTGTTTTCTTTATTGTGTACATATTATGTAAATATTTTTCGATTCTATACAAATTGACATTTTGTGAGTTGATAGAGCAACAATTAGAACGTTACGAATGACAGTAACGATTTTTCAAATGAGGTTTTATCACCTATCTTGCCAGTAGAATGACAAAACATACTTTTAAAGTATTTATCTTTTTGGAGAAGCACGTCCAACATGTGATAGTACGATAAAAATGATTGCTGTCTTAACGAATATAACAAAATTAAGAAAAATCGCAGGATAGTGGACAAAATATTGAATTTATTTATTTAAATGTACGACGTTTCGTCTATATATTTAGACTTTTTCAAGTACACTTGTACTTGAAAAAGTCTAAATATATAGACGAAACGTCGTACATTTAAATAAATAAATTCAATATTTTGTCCACTATCCTGCGATTTTTCTTAATTTTATTATAATCACGATGGACACGATTTCTAATATAAACGAATATAACATTCGGGTAGTTCACTGGTGCCTTTCAATGGCAACAAACATCTTTCTACATAGCTGGAAACTGTTTTACAAGTTGTAAAATTATCGATGGTTGCATTTATAAAGGCAGCTGATGCATCAATTCTAACTTCATATTAGATTAAAAGAGACACAGTGATAAGTACTTAAGAATTAATAATATATACTTTATTTATAATTACCATGTTTCATACAGACAGAAAGTTTTTCCAATCAATAATAAATAACAGTTGCTTAATATCAAACTATATTCGTAGTTACTGGGCATTATTCCAACAGAAACTCCGTCAATCAATCATCTTTTCAACCAAATTGAAATCGATACAGTGTCTTGAGCCTGTGACATTTGCGTTATAGGCACTGAACTTCTACCTTCAACTATTAACGAAGCGACGTAAATAAATATACGTTTTGAAGTATCAAAACCAATCGGTTTGGGTAAGGACTGAGTAGAACTTACGACACTGCCTGTTGCATCCAATGAAGTAATAGAACAATTATTTTTGTTGTATCGTCATCTACATCACTGATAATCTCATTCTGAATGAAGGGACTGGTGTACTTATTTCTGTCTGCAGGTCCTTCCAAAGCATTTTTCAGGAGTTCATCACCGTTAGCTTGATACCTCAGTATCGCACAAAGGTTGCCCTGACTTTTGTCAATTGTCGTTGTTGAGATGTTACCGGAATCTCGATGACCGCGCAGTGCCATTTCCTGTATACCGTAAAGAATTACTGGGTCAATTATTTGAATAATTCTCTGCCTGTTTTGGAGTATTTTTGCTTTTCTGTCTGTAGATAGTTTATTTTCAATCGAAATAAGATTGTTTTTGTCGACTTGTAGAAAGCGGTTGGCATCACTAAGTGATTGCAAATGATATTGAGCACATGCGTGCTTTCTAAATGTCTCGATAGCATTTTTCCAGTTGTTAAACTTCTTCTTCGTCAACGCGCTCTAACTTTGGAAGTTCACTCCTGCGCCAGCTTTTGAAAAGGCTACGCAAAATTTACAGTAGACTCCATTTTAGATTTCTGAATAGGCCAACCACTTCCACCTGCTAAGCCAAGAGTACTGGCATTTGAGTTTTTTTCCTTTAGATTCAGATTTTATTGGAAACGAGTATGAATCATTTGGGCTCCAACATTGGTTAAAACAGTAACTATCTCTGCGTGAGACAGCATTCTATTACATTGGCCCACCCTGGCATAATCTCTAATCTCTAGGTTATCTTTTAAATATGTTTTTAACCCTCGAAATGTCAACAATTTTTCTTGAAAATTCTATAGCAAGTAACATAGGTTAAAATTTCCCAACACTGGCCCACCCTAACAAAAACCCTAGCGTCGCCACTGCTGTATTCTTCGACGTTTTGACATTTTCGCATTTAATAAGCTCTGCAATTAATCACAAATCTAACGACTAACGATTCGCTTTGGTTGTTAATTCAGAAAACAAGATATAAAGAACAACAGAATTGTCTTGAAGTTAAATTATAATTAAATTTACTCACTACTTTTTTATATACTTCTACCACTAATTTCCATGCCGTTTGAAAATGTTTGTAGATGTCCGGTAACGTACTTAAAATTTTCGAGATCACATCTCATCATCGATATTTTGATTTTGTGCTTTTAGCCGGAACGCCAGATTTTCCAGCTTGCTTATGAGGAGTGAAATATCACTGCCTTTTTCATGCTTAAAATTAAAGAATTCCTGTAGTAAGGCACATTTATGTTGTTCATTGTCCTTTTGATAAACACTGTGGAGCTTTTTGTAAATTTCAGCTGATGTACAGTTAATTATATGCATCATTACCTTTTTATCAATTGACACAATTGCCTTTTGCGCTTTAGCATCTTTTCTTTTCTAATCTAGTTTATCCTGATCTTTTGTTAAATCTTCTATTTTCAACTCATTTGTTATGATGTCATGTAGTCCATGGGCTTTAAAAAGAATCCCAAATTGAAAATTCCAGATATTAAACAACTCCGCGTCCGATAATTTTTCAATTTGCGCGTTTTCTTCGAAACTGATGTTTGACGCCATTTTTTGTTTTCTTTTTTGCTGTTATTTATTTTTCACTCTGTTTTACTTTTAACTCTGTTGTTTTTAGTTTTTACTTTTTACCCTAAACACACTAGACCGATAACCTGTTTGATATATATTAATTTTACTATTATTTTGAAATAAGTTGTGCACGAGGTTTTTTTATGGGAACAACATTTTATTTCACTTTCATACTTACACTTATATATTGTAGTTACATTTCATTTTTTAACATATTTACAAAAGAAACTAAACTTCACGAACTTAACAAAAATAAATATTACCGTTACAGAAATAGTGTTATAAAACAAAAGGAACTAAACTTCACGAACTTAACAAAAATAAATATTACCGTTACAGAAATAGTGTTATAAAAATATTCGTTGTAATTTCAACATTAGCTTTATTGCAACTATTAATTTGAAATTTCATTATTTCGGTCTTAAATGTAATGTTAATTTATTAGTAGCGAACCAAGCGGATGTGATTCCTCAGGTTATTTTATGAATGAAACACGAAATGATTTTGCAGAGTGCGCAAATTGGTTAATGAAATTACAAGTTGTTAATTAGCAAACGTATTTTTTTTTATTAAATTACAAACACAGTACATTTCAGTTCACATACACATGTTTATACTGCTGTTTATACTTCGACTGCCGCCCTTGTAGATCAGTTGTACCACACGTATTATTATAACATAACATAATTCCCTATTTTTTGATTGCTCAATAGAGGAACACTACAATACCCACCCTCAATAAAAAAATTCTTAAAATAAATTTTATTGGTACTGAGCAAAAACAAACTAAATACTTTACCCCTTTTTATAACTCAAGAAATTTAACTTAATATTTTAATTCTAAACTTTTCAAAAACACCTTTGCTTGAAGGCAGGGGTATAGAATCAAACCTGGCTAAGTCAATCTTTGAAAATTTTACAGTAACAATAAATCCTTATTTTAATTGTATAATATATAAGGCATTATTTGAAAAAATGTGTGATTGGAAAAGTAGCGTATTTTCTTAACTTTTTGAATTTTTAAGTCTTTTACTCGCACACAACACAAATAAAATCCAAATATATGATGGACCTAACCACCTTTGTTACCAACACGTGGACTTTCATAAGTTTGAAACTAACATCAATGGACTTTCCTATTTTTGATCCCTACTCATGACACGTGACGTCATTGATTCTTACCAGGCACGGATTCGGTGAAAATGAAAAAGAGTCCATTTTATAAGTTTATTTTTTATATTTCTAGTACATAACGTAGGCAATACTACATTTAAAAATAACTAAAATTAAATTGTGAGCAGTGGACTTTCTTCTTGGAGCTCACAAAGCATTTCTTGTGTATCAATTTGCAGTTCTTCATCTTCATTGCCACTATTTTGAGCATTTCTCAGAACTTCTACATGGAATGATAAATCAGGTAAATTTTCCCATTCAGGTCCGAAGTGTTTTAATAAAAGTGTTTTAACATCTTTAATTTTTGATTGTTTAACAGATACGCCCTTAGTAAGGAAACCAGGTTTAATCATGCTTATTGTTTTGTTACGTTTGCATATATTTTCATAGCGTCCGGTCTTCGTTTTATAAAACATTTCACCATCTACTAAAATATTGCCAACTCTCTTGGAACGCTTTAAGAAGAATCTCCTGCACTTTAGAAACTGTATATTCCATTGTCTTGGCGGCTTTATAACATGCTCGGCTGCTTTTTTTCCAGTTTAGCACTTGGAAATTAGTCCCAACTCTAACAAGGTTTGCTTGAATGGATATGATATTTTCATATTGTTCTGGCGACTTAATTGCTTCTAGTTTTAAGAATTTTTTCTCTGAGTTACCAAATACCCTGTCAGCAGGCAAATAAGAATGACCGGTGACAGGAAAAACCAGTTCGACAGCCACGGTTGGATGTTCAAGTAGCCATTTGCAAGATATTGTTATCATCACCGCATTTTTATTCTGGCCGCCACAACCATCGGCAATCAACCTAACTGTGTGTATATTTGTCAAGTCCGTCTGATTGAGGCGGCTGTAAACGGCTGAAGCTATGGTATTTGAATCCTTAGCATAACAATTTTCTGTCCATATATTCGCATATAGGGGAAGCGAAGGCAAAACGGCACACTTAAGGAAAAAAATTCATAATAAAATAACCAATAGCTTTATTACGAAACTCTTTTAACAAATTAACACGGATTTATTCTTCTACCATATCTATTAATCAGACTTTAATTATATCACAGTAATGACAAAATATTAGATGATTTCCAATATCCTGGTTTTGGTCTGTTCTGCCCGTATGTAAAGGTAAAATGGACCACATTTGAAGGCCAAATGGGCCTAACATTCACATCTTTCACATACGAATCTGGGGTCTTCGTCTTCATCGTCAATTCCGGCGCAATCACAGTGAACCCACTGTTGACATATTTAACACTGTACCCAGCCTTCGTTGGACTCTGAATAAAGGTGTGAACAATAAAAACACTGAGCATCTTCATTTTTTTTCTCTAACGAATCCTCTTCTTTTTTCTTGGTTACTTTTCCCTTGCCTTTGCCTTTCTCTTTCCCTTTAATTGATTTATTTTTTGTATCATCCAAAACTAATTTTATCTTTACCTTATCCAGCTTAATCTTTTGTGTCGTCTCTAGTTCTTTGCGATACGGCGATGATGTTAGTATGACAGTCTTTCCTCGTTTGACATTTGATCTCTTCGTTTTTGATGTTTTTGGAAACGGTATGATTTCTAGAAAGAGAGAAAAACTCAGTGGTAAAAGGATCAAATAAAATTTGAGGGGTCCAAAGGAAGAATCAGGTATGTCCATTTTTAACAATTTTACAGGAAGGCAAAAAAACGTTTTAAAAATTAGTTGGTCTTCAAAAGTCACTTTTTTGTATATATCTCGTCAAAGAATCCAAAAATAAAGATGCCCACAAATGAAATTTGTATTTTTCTTCTCAAAATACCCCAAAAAAACAAAAAACAAAAATGGAGATGCCTGCTTCTTGCACAGAAATTGGTGTATTTTTTTAAATAAAATTATAAAGGTTGTGTTTTAAGCTTTATTTTTGCAGAAATAACCACATAATAACATAAGAAACTAAATAATTATTTTAATGAATTATTATTAATTATTTTTTTATTATTATAATGAAACAGATTAGGCCAAATTTTGTCCTAATCTGATTCATATTCGGAATGAGAAGTTTCGGTAGGCGAATAATTATTTCAGAAGCGATATTATGGTTCATTTGTATTTCATTGTAAAATGGCTTATTACATAGAGGTACATAGTTGTTTACTAGGGAAATGACATGCTCAAGTTTATTTGGCTTTAGTAAACGTTTTCTTTCGTACAGAACTTGATCGCCTTTTGGAAGAGAGGGCATAATGCCTTTTTTTCAAGTTCGAATTTGTCAAACAGAGGAAGAGATACATTTTGGCTACATAGTACCCCTGGCATTGCTTCCAAATCATATTTAAAAATTCTGTACTTGGATATTGTGAATTTGATTTTATTTCGGTTCACAGGTTTCTTAAATTGAGCAGCAAAGTGATCTTTAAAGTTTAAAAACATTTGTTGAGTTACATCCACAACGTGAAATTTTTTGCAAGCAGTTTTCACGATATTATGGTAATCTTTTGGGACGTATATTTTGTCATATTGACGTTTATTTTTTTCAATGAGACCAAAAGCACGATCACAAGGTAGGAAGCTATGCCCTAGTTCTGGAAAACGTTGAACAATAAGTTTGAATCTTTCAATTTTGGCTAGGGTATACAAAAACTGAACCATCACGTTTTGTGAACTGCAGTTATCACAAAATATATAGAGGTCAGTTACGTCAGCACTTATAATATTATCAGAAAAGTACATCAGCAAGCTAATTACCTCATTCTGACCTTTACCTGCAACCGTTTCATCATACATGAATCCTTAAGCCATTTCAAATCTGTCTTCTTTCATTATCATCAGGATCACCACTTTTCTGTTTTTAATTAAAAACAGTTCTTCACATTTGAAAAAATGCTTTGATTTGTACTTCTAATATTAATACAAAAATTGTACACCCACATCTGGATCTTATAAAAAACATGTGTCGGCACCGATCTGTCCCCGACCTAAATAAAATAAAAGAAAAAATGATTCATTTAGATTCAAATAATATACTTAATGTAACACGACATCTGACTCACGCTTTATCATATATGGCCTTCATTACGCGCAGCGTGTCAGGGACAAATCAAGCCGCACAAAATTTCATTTAAATAATAAGCAAAATACCTTCATTAACGTTTTTAATTCAATGAACAAAAATAAACAAAAGATCTTCATAAACATCGTACAGTCAATACATATATCAATAACTCTTCTTACATTAAGAATGATTTTAATTTTTTCAAAACATCAAAATAATTATCAAAGAAATTATATATTTTTATCGATATCGATTTTGGGAATTGGAATAAGTCTAGGAAAATTGTTAAGATCTTATCTGTGTTCGGTGTCCTGTATTCGAGTGGTGCTTTCTTCCGGTCCACTGTGGCTCGTGTTCAACCGCTGTGTATGCCGTTTGTTGTTCAGTACAATTTACTTAATGATTTTAACTTTCACTATACATTCTTTAATTATGGTCCCAACTCAACTTGGTTTTAATTTAATTCACATTATTTTAGTTTTTCAAAATTTTAACTTTTAAACCAATGTTTCGTTATAGTTATATTGCCATTTTAGTTCAAAACAAAGGATTTTATTTTAACAGTGAATTGATATTTTTACAAAAAAAAACTTCCTCCGGTTTTATTATTCTACAGTCAAAAAACCGTCGAAAAAAAAACTCTTCCGAAAAACTTCTGTTAAAACTCAACTTAAAAAATCTGTCTCTCAAAAAAACTTGACTTACAAAAAACTGTCTTGAAAAAGACTGTCTAACAAGTCCCCCGGAGTTCCGCGACTTCGCTTTTTATATCTCTCAAAATTTCCCCCAGTTTCACGCCACACCACAAATCAGTTAGTATCGTTGCCTGTTGCCATAGCTTCCTTTCTCCCTTTCTCACATCTTTCTCCAATTCCTCCATCTCTATTTAATATGACGGGAATGAGGTAAGAAAGGAAAATTCAAGAATGTCACCACAGCACAAAACTGCACCACACTCATTACTTTATCAAAATCAAAATGTCAAGACCACTCCTATCAAATCGACATTTAAACAATAAAATCAGCAATACTCATTATTTTATCAAAATCAAAATGTCAAGAACACTTCTATCAAATCAAAATTTAAAACAATAAAATTAGCAATATCAAGCGACATGTAGGCACCATTCAATTAGTTAATGACTTCTACGAAACAAAACATATAAAAATGAAACCAAAAAGCAAGAACCGCATATGTTGCATGGTTCAATATAACAAAAGACAATGCCTGTAATGCTTGCGCCATTACAAACATCACCACTGGGAACTACAGGCAAAGGCATATTTTGTTGGAAATCTATTGATATTACTTCCAAGTTTTTGTCGGCTTTAGCCATTTGAGATTTATTTTTCATTTAAATCTTTGTAAAACGTATCAGCTTTCCGAATATGTAATTTCTTCTCACAATCAAATTTTCGTCGTAATTCTGGAGTCTCAGCAGCCTCAATTTTTTTTGTCAATTTGTCACATGTTTGACAAGTAGGTATCTGATTTTGGCGCACCAAATGATAGGTTAAAATTTTCGGTAAAAAATTTACGAAAAAATTCATACTTTACGACAGGGGCAATGGTGGCATTATTTGCAAGTAAATCATATTGAGCTGGTTCATATTTTTCTAAATACAATGAATACATTTTTGAAACGGAGAGCTGAGGAGATAAGTATTTGTTATTCAAGTTGTCATTCCTACTATAATGTGATGAATACTTTGGAAAACTATTTACATGATCGCGAATTTGATTTAAAACTTCTACGGGAACTTTATTAACTCTGTTGTGATGTTTTCCTCGTTGATCCAATGGAGTTGTTACATTATGTTTCAAACATTGAGCGAGACGTTCCACACGACTTTTAGTTATTCCGTGGATCGCCATGAAAGCTTTTTTGCACACCTTAGGGGAGATCCGCTATGAAACGGACATCTCACTTCAAATGTTGTTATATATTGTAGAGTATTTTGAAACCTCATGTTAATTACAGAATATAAAAGGGTAAGGTAAACGTACCGGTACCTGACAGTATAAGGGAATCAATGACTTTATTGTCTCGTTTTGTCATGAAAATGTTTCATTTTGAAACATACGCTAATTTTTATATTCATTAGACACTATTTTTTTTATAAAACGCAAAGATTTAAAGCAAAAATAATGTATAAACTAATAAAAATTACAAATTAAAAAAATTCTGCAGTGTTCCTTAACCTGACATCAATATTTTTTTAATGAACCTATGCCGGACAGTTATAGGTTTCAGTAGCTGACATACAGTTAAAAACCATTAAAAAGTACATTTGATTAAATATATTTTAAGCCAAAAAATAAGTTTATTATAAAAAATAAAACAATGTTTCCATTACATTTAATACATGTTATGTGCATTTTTTTACCAAAAACCAACTAAATGAAATGATCTTTTTCTAGTTTCAAAATTATAAAATAAAAACTTAAATTCAACTTTTTTTAATTTAATTGTTTTTTTTTTCAAATTGCTTCATTTCCGGCACGTAATAACAACCTCTGTTATTCTTCTTTTGAGGCTCCTTAATAATCATTATTATTTCATTTCGTTTGTAAAGACACTGATCTTCAGGCGAAGGCCATTTCCACCCATCTCCACTGGCTTCCATTGCGTTGACTACAAACCCTTCAAACGGTAAATATTTTAAAACAACCCCAGGATATAATTTATTGTCATATTTGACAATTACGTATGTTCCTTTTTTTATGTCGATTGGGATTTTTTCTTGAACTGCATTAGTTACTTTAAGCTTACTTCTTTTTGTTTTAATATTTTCTTCTACTTTTTTCTTATTTTCTTCTCTTTTCCGCTTCCTTGCTTCTTTTTC
The DNA here is from genome assembly GCA_039654895.1 of Mongoloraphidia duomilia. NCBI lineage: Eukaryota > Metazoa > Arthropoda > Insecta > Raphidioptera > Raphidiidae > Mongoloraphidia > Mongoloraphidia duomilia. Next base: position 29,003,630 of record CM077525.1, on the reverse strand, counting down.
TTCTTCTAGTTTAATCTTTATTTCTTCTTTTTTTTTGTGATAACTTCGCCATTCTTCAGAAGTCGCTACACTAGGGATTTTTTCTTTCTTCCGTTTGGTTTCATTTTTTATTTTTTCAGGCCAAAACAATATTTTTTTAAAAGGCGAAGGAACAACATCGGGGACCTTATTAGTACTGTCGCTTTTTGGTAATTCGCTTATTGAATGCTGATAATTTTTATCCTTGACAGGTGTCCGGTTTACTTCAGGTAACATGTTTTTCTCCAGAACATCAAAAGTTACGTTCTCCCCTTCTTGATACACGTCATTAACCCAGTCGCAGTCCAAAATCATAGAATTAGGAAAAACCGTATTAAGGTCTTCAGCATGCACCCTCTCGTTGCTTAAAATTTCAATATTTAGATTTCGAAATTCTGATTTCTCTTCATTTATTTTTTTAATGTTTGTTTCTGATCTGTGAATTTTTTCAATGTCTACTGTTTCTTCATTCAAACTTTCGGAAGATTTCTCAAAAAGTATGTTATCTGTATGTAATTCATTATTATTTAATTCGAACTCATTGGAAATGTACGAATCATTATGATTGCTTTGATTACTGCCCGTTTCTTCTGTCATCACGTTTTCCTTTAAATTTCGCCAGAAATAATAGAGGTTTGTATCTTCTGGGTCTCCGTCCCATTTTTTATTTCCATTACTTAAAAATATATTTATTTTGTTGCGACCAATTTGCTTTTCTATTATATTTTTAATGTGATCAGTAACTTGATTTGATTTATTTGTTATATCTGCTGCATTAACTGTTGGTTGACCATCTTTTAAAAGTTTAGTATAATTAATGCCGTCAGGATTAAACGGATACAGGCCGCACGTTCTAAAACCGTTTATAATTATAGTTTCAGTTATGCTTTCTTTTAATACTTTCGATAAAAGTGGAGAAAATTCTTCTTTTTTAATTTTTTTCCCTGAATTTTGCATTCTCCAATTGTGCACGGCTCGTTTCCATGCCGCTTTCAGTGGATGGAAAACCGCCACGTCCATCGGCTGTAGAATGTGTGTCGCGTTAGGGAAAAGGGCTATTAATATTATGCCATTTTCCACACAGAAATCGCTTAAAATCATGGTTAAATGAGATGAATGTCCGTCAACATAATATCACCGGCAACGGTATGTTATTTTTTTTAACCCATGGCAAAAAAACGTTTGCAATATATTCAAAAAACGTCTGAGACGTCATCCAACCAGACTCTGATTTTGCAAGTGCCCAATTATCTGGCATTAACGAAGCAATTAATGCAGGAATCCTTTCGTAAGCAAATACAACCATAGGTGGTGGCATTTTTCCTGCTGCATTTGCAGCAATTAAAGTTGTTATACACTCTTTTTCTCCATTACCAATAAAACTATACACTGTTTTATCACCTTTACGAACCAAAACTTTTTGGCCTTTAGGACTTAAAAAGAAGGCTGTCTCATCCATGTTAAAGATTCTCGATGGATCCGCGGACACTTCTAGCAGATTATTTATTTGCAGATATTCTTTTATTTCTGAAAACCAGTTTCTAATTTTTGTTTCCGTTACTGATGCTCTACAGTTTGTTAAATTTTGAGACATGCGCTCACTAAGCTCTGGATGGCGTTTTAAAAAATTATGATACCAACGTCTACCTGGTCTATTGTTACAAAATTTATTAGGACGGTTAGTGTTTTGTAGTAATAACTGTACACTATCTAAAAGATGTTCTTTAGAAGCAGGAAATCCCCTTTTGGAGATATGTAGTAGCCAAAAAACTAATGCATTTTCCTCTTCATTTGTCAACTGCGTAGCTGGACCCATTTTTCGCTGAATGGGATATTTCCCTACATGCTTATAAAGCAGTGTTGTTCTAGGTACGTTAAATTTTCGGGCAGCAGCTGCCAAATGCATGCCGGTTTTAACAGCTTCTAAAGCATCGAGCATAGATTTCTCTGGATATTTTAATATTTTTTGGTCTGCCATTGTAATTCTATAAAAAATTATCAAATTAAAAAATATACTTCGTATTTAGTATATATGGGTTCAAAATAATGGAAACAAACTGTATTATTTAACGCATGATCTATAAGCTGACACATGAAAGTTGCCCAAAGCCTGACTACTTAAATCTACATATTTTACTAATCAAATAGCAAGTACACGGCTGTCAGCTACTGGTCATTGTATAGAAATAAAAAAACATTTTCCTTTCGCATATTCAGTTTAGTATTTACTATTATTAGAAATTGAAAAGAATTTAAGATTAAAAACTAAGGTTATGTTCTATGCCTGACGAAAGTGTCAACTTCTAGGTTATGACATTTTCGTGTTGATCCTATGGCTGACACATTATTTTAACCTGTTTTTTTAATATTTCTCATAGATTTTAGCAATTATGGCAATTAATATCGATAAAAAATGAATATACGATGTGATCGCGTTCAGCTTGTCCCCTCAGCTGTTACCTGCCGGAACGCCTGACGGTGATTTGAACAACCGTGTTGGCGTCTTATCAACTTACCCCTTGGGCCCGGCAGCACGCCACTGCAGTGAAATTACGGTCGTGTTCGACCGGACATGGGCTTTCACCACACCTCTAATTGATTGATTTCGGGATGCCAGGACAATTAAGTGTCCACTTATTGCTACTTTTACTCACTTATTCTTACTTTTACTCACTTCGCTAATTGTGGGGCGTACAGTGTCGTTGTGGTGAATGGTGTCGTGTTAGATAGCAAACGGAATCTGTACCTTCGCTTGATTGCTCAGAGCCAAGGGTCAAGATCCCATTTACTACCCCTAATTGGTTGTGTATGAGTGTAACCCACCAGACACAAGGCCGGAACTATGATCCAGATGGATTACAATCGTGTGAAGTGTACTAGATGTGTGCCGGATTACTGGACTGCCACACCAAAATGGTTGCTCAGTATTGGCGAACCGCCCAGCAATTCGGATGTGGGAAAGTGTAGTATGTGTTGGCGTAATGTAAGGTGTGAGTTTGTGCGGCTGAAATAAGTAAAGCTACTCATCAAAACAAGTAAGTCAATTCAAACAACTTCTAATATAATTTATTCAGTATCAAAACGAATTTTACAGTTATCGTATAATTGTCAATTTATACCTGAATGGAAAAGGTTCATGAACTAAATAACTATAGTATAAAAAACTACCCGGTTCGATAAGTTTTGAATTTAAGTTTCTAATAAACGTTTAACCTATAATCAACATTTTATCTCTAGCTAGTTTAAAACCGCTGATTTGAATTAGATTTTCTAATGCAAACTTATTGAAATTATCATATTAATATTATTTATTTATTTATTCAATCAATATTTAGCGTACCTTTATTTAATCTGTATTATCATACTTTTAAGCGCTTTGGCTTTTATTTTGATTTATTATTATTATAATGCCATTATTATCGTTGCTAAATCAACATAGATTCATTTACATTTCGTGATGCCTAAATCAATTTCATTGCATTCCATTATTGGAGATAATTTTATTGACTGATAAAATTATTATCTTAATTTAAAAATACCACATACTTTATAAGCTGAATCGCCGTACGGGGATTAGTCCGGTACTCTGTATTTAGAGTTGTTTATATTTTAATTTTCCAGGATCTAATGACTAAAAATGAGCGTGTTTGCCCTTTTTATAGGGTCGGTTTTCCCGGCAATTTGACTAGCCAAATCACGTGACGTCGAGTCAGCTAGTGTACGTCGCGTCGAAGCGACGTAGCGCTACTTTCCAACCCTATATCAGCCCGTTCATTGTGACTGTTATTTACCTACGTTCAAACATTTAATATTTCAACCCTATTGTGTGCTGATGGCCGTACAATACAACAGACTGAGTTACTTGTCATGATTGTCAATTGACTTGTCTGAAATTATTTACATATCGAAAATTACCTATCGGTCTTGTATAATCTCACGGTGTCTGTCTATTGTTGATGTCGAGTCAAGCGATTTTCGTCCGTCAGGAGCTACCGTTTGTCCCCCCCTCAACATCTTTATCTACACTTCTCTCCTGCCGTTGACATATCTATGTTTTGTTACTAAGCCAACATCTGATTTTATTCGGCTGATGACCTTGTCCTATTTTATTTACAAATTTAAACAATGTTTCCCTATTGTCGATACGCCGGTTCAATGGCCTTTATTTAAATTAGGTACCGTATTGTCGTTACTTCATTACTATATTTTTTATTACGATGACGACACGAAGGAATGTATATGACTCAAATAATCCGTGAATAGGTCGTCTCTGCACAACGAATCGAAACAAACATAAATATATATTATATTGCTAATAAAAAACTTTACATACCTTAAGAAATATACAACGAAATATGACGCTATCTTATAAGGTAACTACATGACTTTGCGCCAAATCCAGTAATAATGCGTCATCACATGAATACTTATGCTACGTATTTTTGTAGGAAATTTTATTACCGACCAAAAAAAGGAATATATTAAAATAAATGCCACAGATGGCATTACACGTTTTATACGCCCGTTTCTTTGTAATACATTCTTAATAGATTCATTCAAAGATGCGAATGTCAGCTATTAAACCTGTCAGGCAAAGGTGCGTTTACCTTAATTATTATGCTATAAAACTGTGGTCATATTAATAATTTCCAAATAATTTTGATTAAAAAAAAAAAATTTATTAAAAAAATATTACATTTGTCCGTTTCAAAAAACCCGTGGATTGAAACGGACAGTCAGTGTTTTGAAAAGGACAATGCTATAAAAAATTATTAATTTTATAATTAACACAAAAATGAGTAATTTAACAACAGTTATTGCAATAAAAATTGCGAACACCTTTGAGACCGCAACTTTCGTGCGCCCAGTTTTTACATATGTAACACTTTAGCCAGTCTATGTTGCTCGAATTATATTTACCCTGACAATATACACAACTGTCCTGCAGACTGCTGTCGTTTCCTTTATTATTTCCCTTGAATTTGGGGTCCTTTTTTTTTCATTTTTTCCTTATTCTCCTCGTTAATAGTTTTAGGTTTCTCTTTTTTACGATAATAATTTAGAGGAATATCATCGTCACTGAATTCGTGCAATGAAATATCGCTGCTCGAATCGTGCAAAGATATTTTGCTCTCCGATTCTTCTGAGCTCGATTCTTTACGAAGTGCTGCTATACGCTTTCTTGCGGCAACAGACACTTTTTGCTTTTGCTTTTTGGAAGTAGCTTCTTTTTCTTTCAAAAGTTTATCCTTTTCAGGAGTATCGGTTATAACAGCTGTCCTTCCTTTACGAGGACGTCGTTGACAGATTTTTTTAGGACCAACTTTAGGATATGGTCTTATTTGTTCGGGTGAGACATTTTCTAAATTCTTAGATGTAGATGGCTTATTACTGACTTTACTTTCTAAAACAGAAGTTAATATTGCACCAGATGTCGATGGAAGCGCCTGTAATTGAGTGGTTGTGGTGGTTAATTGTGCCACATTTGGATCCGGTCTGACACGTAAGAAGATAGGAAATCGTCATCTGAAAATACGTTTCTGTTAAATGGGTGTATGCCGGGTGTCAAAAATCCCTTGATGATATTTTCCATAGAAAATCCATGAACAAAAGCTTCGTTTGCAAATGAAGCCACTTCATAAATAGTGACTGTTTTCCCAGGATTCGATAACATCCAAGCGTTCATTGCAGCCCTGTATCTTGTTTTAAAAGGTCCGTATACACAGACATCAAGTGGCTGTAGGCGGTGACTGCAATGAGGCGGGAATGTTAGTATTACTATGTTATTTTCTTTTGCCAGCATCACTACATCAAGTGTAATATGCGTTTTGTGATTATCCATTAGTATTAAACATGGCTTGTCCTTGGACGGCTTGACAAATTTTTTACCCACGATGAAATTTACTGGAGATAGTTTTTGAGATTCAAATAATGTTGTGGGTTTTTTTTTGAATGGTATTTTTATGATTTTTTTAAATGCGTTTGAAAATTATTGATTGTCTATTTTTATAATCCTTAAGAATTGCAATTGGTAAACTTGATTCTAACTTTTTTTCCAAGTTTATATTAGAAATCGTGTCCATCGTGATTATAATAAAATTAAGCAAAATCGCAGGATAGTGGACAAAATAATTTGATTTATTAAATTAAATGTACGACGTTTCGTCTATAGATTTAGACTTTTTCAAGTACATACATAAAAAATTATAAACACATTATAGCACAATTAAAAAGGCGGGACTGACTTTTAAAAAAAAAAATTTGACTCAAAAAAATCGAAATTTTTGAGATTATTTTTTTCTTTTACGGCACATAATAGCACATCCTGGGCAAATTACAACACACCCTTCCTTTTAAAAAAAAATGGCAGAGCTAACTTCACGCCAAAAAATGATGTTGCTGATAAAAATTGCAATTTTTGAGATTAATTTTTTTTCTTTACGGCACATAATAGCACATCTTGGGCACATTGCAGCACAATATTTTTTTTTCTAAAAAAAAAAAAAAACGGTGGAGCTAACTTCACACACATCAATTTCGTCTATTTCAATTTTTGTTTTTATTAAACCTAAAAGTTTGACTATAGCACCTCTATAATCAATGATTTTTATACACACTACACTTATTTTAATAATATTACAGCTGATAACAAAATCTTTGTTTTAGAATTTTTATAAAAATTTTCATTTATTTTAAAGTTATCTATTCGATACTAGTTTTAGTTTGCTAATTTAATGTTTAATTGGATTTTTGTTTATTCCGACACTCGCTTTCGTTATGATCTCTCTTTTTACAAATCGAACAGTTTTTAACCGTATCAGACTTTGGGCAGTTAATCTTTTTGTGTCTATCTTGGCCGCACACAAAACATTTAAATTGTTTACTAGCATATTTATCATGCGGTTGTTCGAATGGTCGTTTACTGTTATTAGTAAAATTAAGAGTGGAACTGACTTTACGGTTGTAAGATTGTTCGCCATTCGCAATTAAAAATTGTAACAAATGCTTTGTACTTACGCAACCAGCCGCACGAATACCTGACTTTAAAAATGGATCATTGATGGTATTTGTGATGATATCCACAATTATCCTTTCCTGTAGCTTGTAGTATTGACCCATTGCCAACTTTTGGTAGTAGAAATCAGTTAAATTTTGAGGTGCGTCTCGCTCAATATTTACTAGATTCTTCAATTTATTGAAAACAGACTGCTGTGCCGGAAAAATTTCTTGTAAACGTTCCTTCTACTATTTCCAAGAAAGATTAAGAGTTTCTTGGTTATTATACCACGTTTTTGCATTACCCCTAAGTTTGTTTATCATACAATACACACGCGCTTTTTTGTCCCAGTCGAACAAATCACCTGTAGCGTCAATACTATTTAACCACTGACTGACATTCACTGGTTCATCGAAGCTTCCATTAAACACAGCTACACTGTCAATTTTACCGTGATAAACACTACTAGACTTTTTGCTTAATTTTCTTTTTTAACAGTTTTACTTTACGCCTTAGTCTTTTATTTTGTTGGGAATTATATTCACTATCACTACTGGAACGATTACTACTACTACTATCTGAAGATGACGACCGCACGTCTCTTTTTGATTTAGTTTTCGGCATTTTATCGAATTTTTGAAAAAATAATCGCACAAAAGGAACTTAGAAAAACCCGAAAAACACGTAGTCGAATCCCACTTCTGATTTGTTAGGGTAGGGTCGCAATGTTAATAATAAAAATCAAAATAAGTCAAATTCAAATTTCAAGAATATTTATTGGTCCATACTATACAGCACATCTGCAACCGTTCAATCTGTATTCTAGACTCCTTGTGTAAGCGGTTCCCTTTTGCCACGCAATGCTTATAATCTTAGACTCTCTACGTCTCTCGTCTGCTTCGTCCCGATCCGATTGACCAATCAGGTTCAGACCTCATGCGTTTTGACAAACCACAGAGAACCCGCAGACACGCTCACAACAAATTCTAGGGGAATGTGGTCTGAGATGGCATAGATTTTGAAAAGATTGATTTTGAGAAAACACGTAATTAAATTGAAATAAATAGCCATTCTGTATTAAATAGTAGTTTATTATTAGTAAATAAACAATATAAAAAATTTAACAAAAACTATATTTTCTTTTAAAAATAATCAAAAATAAAAATGTATCAAAAATCCATCTTACCCAACCCCTATAGGTGAGATGGCACATCCTATATGGGTAAGATGGCATATATTGAGCAATATGCACTATATGCGCATAGATGGATGGCACAGCAACCAAAATGCGTTTTTATTTGGGAAGATTTGGGTAATGGGGAAATATCTGCTATTGTTGGACTTCGCTCAGTTTGATTGATGGACAGAGAGTTCGGTTCTGAAGGTCCTGCCTCTGAAAAGTCATTTGACTGGAAACCATCAGACTCTGAACGTCCCGCCTCAGTTTGTTCGTCCAACTGAGAACTCGCAGGATCTAAACGTTGCCCTGCCTCTGTTACTTCTTTGGACTGGAAGCTCGTGGGTTCTATATATCTTGCCTCACCTTGGTTGTTTGGTTGGGGGTTCTGGACATCTAAATCCTGCGTTTCACCTTGGTTATCCAGCAAGATAGAGACAGAAAAATCTCCAGGATCATTGTCTGTGACATCTGAAAGCGCAAACGTCCACTCAGGGAAAATATTCTCATTTAAGGGAAAAATTCCAGTCGCAAAAAATCCATTTTGACCATTAATAGCTATGGCTGCTCGAAGATATCCATTCTTGAATAACTCAGCCACCTGAAAATGTGTGACAGTTCTTCCTGGATGGTTCTTTAACCAAATATGCAACTCTTGATTGTAGAATGTGTTAAGTGGACTAAAGAAGCTAATGTCTAGTGGCTGCATTTTATGGGTGCAGTGAGGGGGAAGCAGAATGGGATGATGTCGTTTTCTTTAGCATAAGTTAATACTTCCAAATTTTTGTGGCTTGAGTGTCCATCTAAAAGCAACATGGCTTTGGCTTCTTTTGATGGTTTTAGATAGTTCTAGAACCGTAAAACCGGCATAAACGGGTTTATTATACTCGACGCACAGCTTACGCATCTGAATAGCCGCCAAACTCTCCGTAAACACTGACCGATTTTTGAAATTTGGCTTAGCCATCAACGCCTCAGCACCTAGTCTACGACCGACATTTTCCCAATGGCTCACCAGCCGAACATCAACCCGTTTATCGACATTCTCCATCGTTTTACCTTAAAAATAAAAAATACAGTATAGGGTCAAGTGGGGTAACTGTAAACGTTTTTTGCATTTTGAAGTTTTGAAAAATATATTTTCTGTTTAGCAATAAATTATAGTCAACTGTAATAATACCCATAAAGTTTGATTTGTTTCAAGCATTTTCTCCAAATTTCACCTTCATATGAGTTATTTTGTAAGTTTTAAGAGCTGTTTACAATTACCCGAACGAAAAATTAGACTGTGCTAAATGTAGGGGTAAATGGAAACACGCAGTCGTTTTCCTATAGGTCTAAAAGTTAATTTTGTTGAGGGAAATGTGAACAACTGTTAAAGTGAACATTTTGCATTTGTATATATCACTTTATTTACGTGTTTACAATTACCCCTAAATACAATAAGGTACCTATTCAAACTGCAATAATAAGGCAGTCAGAAAAACGAACACTTTATTTAAGCTTAATAGTAAAAATACAAAAGAAACTAATATTTCATTCATGTTTAATAGTAAGAATAAAACGAATATTAACGTTTAATTGCAAAAAAGCAAATGAATTATTTTTCATAAACGCTTACGGTGCCCGCAAAAACATGAATTTGTTTTCTGGCTCTAATTATAATTTTCGGCTCAGGTAACATGGCTTCAATCATTTCGAATTCAATTGTGGAAATATCGCGTTCTTTTTCAACAAATTCAGTTGCAAATGTGTCATTGCGCCTAAATCCAATAACTTCAATGTCTCCACTTTCTTCATCTACATTTCGTACACGGCAGACATATTTATAATTCGTGCTTTTTCTCGATCCTCCAAGAAACTTGACCAATAAGTATATCCCCGGCTTAATTAAGTACCATTCTGGATGTGTATATTCAACTTCCAGATAACTATCGGCTGCAACTTCTTCGGCCCATTTCTCTTCATTCATCTCTTCCTCTGAGTCGTCATTACACAATTCTACAAGTTCGATTTTGTCGTCTTCTTCTTCGCTTTCACTCTCCTCTTTGCGTTTTCTTTTTGATTTCTCTCTGGGAACTTTTTCTCCGCGAGATTTATTTTTCTCTTACTTTTCTCTTCTTTTATACGTTCAGCTTCCTTCAGTCGTTCCACAACTTCAACTGTCGTTAAAACCTCTCCATATTGGGCCTGTTTTAATCTTGGTGTAACTTTTTTGGGCTCTACAGGGTTCGTGTTCTGATCCACGTTTACTGTTTTAGCCAGTGCTGATGAGAAAACACCAATAATATCTGAAGCAGGCGTAATATCGGTATTTAAAACAGCAGATGTGGACTGACTTGACAAAAATAATTGCTCTGATTCCCCTCTCTTTCTTTCTTCAGTATTGCTTGTTTCCAGTTCGGTTTCATTGTTGTCTTCCTGTTGAATTCCAACATTTTCAGCAGCTTTCCGTTGATCTTCTTTGAATCTCTTTAAATCAATAGGATTAAATTCATCTTCAGGAAACTTTCCAGAGTTGACTGGAAATACCCCTGTTGTTACAAATGCGCTTTTAATGTTTTTTCAGTTATAGCTTCTTTCCAGACTACCCCTAAAAGTTCAGTAAATTCATTTTTTTTGAGTCGCCCTGCTCCGTGTCCCATATGTTTCTTTCCATATTCAGTAAGTTTTTTCTCCCAGCAGGTTTTTACCGGGCCGAAAATACATTTGTCTAGAGGTTGAAGCCTGTCGGTTAAATGACTTGGAAATTTTACTAATGTTATTTTATTTTCAAGTGCACATTCAATTATTCTCAAACTTATGTGACTTTTGTGTCCATCATACAACAGTAAAACTTCCTGCTCTGGTAAATTTTTTGTCACTCGTAAATCCTTCACCCACTTTACGAATAAAGATTGAAACCAATTAAAAAACTAAGGTTCCTCCATCCATCCATTTGTGGATGCAGAATAAACTGTACCTGGGTAAGCCTTTGGTGAGGTCCATCTAGCCTACTGCACCTGCTTTAAAAACAATGAAAGGCGGTAAAAAGGATCCATCAGCCGCTACGCATGCCAGAACAGTTGTTGACTCTCTGCCAGAGCCACCGGAAACTCTTGATAGAGCTTTTCCCCGTTCTCCGATGGCCTTTATCCTCGATGGATCATTTCCAAATCCACTTTCGTCTGCATTGAATACAAAAGCAGGATTATGAATGTTTTTTTCATTAACAACCTTTTCCAAATTTGTATAAAAATAATGTAAATGATATCTGGTTTTCTTTGATTCTTTCTTGCTTTCTGGAGATGCTCAGGCTTTTTGAAAGACAAAGTTTTATGTCGATTCATAAAACTGTAATACCAGTCTAAACCAGGGCGGCCATCTTTGAAAGGTGTTTTTAAGTCTTTTTCTTGAACATAGATCGCAATTAAGTCCCGTAATTCTTCCTTGTTACATGGGTATCCCATTCGTGCTCTGGCTTTTAGACATTCCACTATTTGCTCTTCTGTCTCTACGCTAAGTACTGTAGAACGTCCACCCCCCATTTTAGTTTCTGGCACCTTTCTGCCTTTGATTCTATGATATATAACTGCTACAGGAACATTATATTGTTGTGAAGCTTGACGATATGTGCAGTTTTTGTTTTTTACATCAGTAACTGCTCTTAGAAGATCATCTTGTGTGTATCTCTGAGCAGTTTTTTTCTTAACGTAGTTCCTGGGCATGTTGATTCGTTCCTGAAATGAAATAAATACTTACGATTTTGTTGCAATAAGTTATTTACAAATACCCCAAATAAGCGTTTACAATTCCCCCATACGCATATTTGAGAGGGGTAATTGTAAACACTTATTTGTTGTGACTCGATTGATAATTTTGAGGTTATGACAACAAAATTCGTTTATTTACATCAAATAGTTAATCTCATAAACAATAAACAGTTTCAAACTTACCTTTCGGTACCTTTGATTTCAACTGAAGTATTTTGTGACCAAAACGAAAAACAAATTTTCAAACACTGTCTAAAACTTTTCGTCACTGCTAGCATCAAATCAGCTGGAATGGACTAAATTGTGCAACTGCATTACCGGCTGAGATGTTTCGACTGGTGTAAACCCGCGAAACTACTTTATTTTGAATTTTTTGTAATACGCAAGCCTGTATACAATTACCCCTAATTCACATTTACCCCACTTGACTATAATAGTATAACGATCAATCATGGTAATAGTTTTTTATAAATTTTTTAACCTACCAAAAACTGAGTTATTCATCAGCTTGTAAAAGTCCTGTTCAAATTTATTAACGGCATCGTTTCGCATTGACGTATTTAAATCTATATAGATTTTCAACCACGGCGATTGTTTAAATTTAAGCACCCGGTGTATTTTTATCAATTTCAGTCCGGCTTGTAAACACTGCTTCAAGTTTCGATAATGTGTTGTGTAATTCTGTTTGTCGTATAGGTTGGGTATTAGTTTAGCGATCTTAACAGTCGCCGCCAGTGAAACAATGGATTCCGGACAGAACGGTAGTTCGTTGTGTAAGTTTTGTAAGTGTTCTGGATACTCCAAGTCGACTTCCAAAATATAACCGTCATCAGCATCGTCGGATACGGCATCGAGATTTAAATTATTAATTTCAGTTTCGACCAGCCATCTAAAATCAGCTGTAGGAAGCGGTTCAGACATAGCGGCACCATAAAAATTCGTTGCGTCTAGATACATGATATAGCTCGAAGGTCTTGGAGAATCGTAATCAGGAAGGAATTTGTTGTTAGCTACAGCTTTCCGCACGCTGCACTGACTGACATCGCCTCTAACTCCTTTCTTGACAAAGTGAAGCATGTCTACGTCGGTGAGCAGCTCCAGTTCTATACCTGTATATTTAAGCATAGCGTCCCAGCTTAAACCCGGAGCCGTGTAATAGTTTGCCGGATCGAGACCGTAAGCCTTGTGACAAACCTCGCGGAAGTTCTCAAACACGTCGGCGAGCAGCAGCACGTCTGATTTTAAATAAAGATCGCTGTACTCGCCGAGTGTGTGACAATTGAATGTTCGCCACACTGTCTTAGCTCGTTCATACTCAGCCGTCGTGATGTTGGAGTCTCTGACGCGATGTCCTACGTAGACGATTTAAAGCGGACGCGATTGCGATGCGATCCGAGGCGGTGACACGCGAATTCAATGCGAGGCGATGCGACGCGGCGGCTTTGTCCTACGTGCGTGCGAATTATCCAACACCACCGCCGTTCAGTTGAGCACTATACATTTATCATGGGCGGACGGAAAGTATTATTATCAGAAAATTCATTTATAAAATATCAAATACTCAAGAAGTATGTACGACAGAGAAGTGAAACTAATATTTTATACTTATATTTATGGGGAATTTCACAATTTGTATGAAGAATTACAGACTCAACCCTTGTTATTCAAGGAATATTGTCGAATGTTGCCTACAACGTTTGACTATATTGTGCAAACCATAAAACCTGTTTTGCAATTCACTGAAACTAATTTCCAGCGACCTATTTCTATAGAAGAACGATTGATGGTGACTTTAAACTACGAAATAATAAACCATCACATATTTATTATTAAGTATTTCAATAATTTACAAAGAAGTGTAATATCCATACTGAGAATCGGATTGTGGTGGATTTATTTTTGACAGCTCCTGTAGTAGAAGCTCCTGCATCTGCGTTCTAAAATGTAATTTGTTCATTGATGGCAACTGTTTCATATAAGGTAATATCGATTTAAACCAAAGAAGGTCGTCGTCAGTATCTTGTTGATCCTGGCGAAGAAGTTTCATCTTCTCTCTCTCGATATCGAGGAATGCTTCTAAGCCATTATCCTTTCTCTTACGCGTTTGTCTTGTGATGGCTGGCAACGAGGGTGAAGGCGAAGGCGTTTGACGTAGGTTGATATCTGTATATGTATTCTGTGGTATTTCTTGCAAAATAGACGCAGATTCAGAAAGTTGGGTGTTGTCATTGTCAGCCAACTCTATGCCCAATGTGTCTTCCAGACTAGCAGGGTCTCTAGACTCTGACAGATCTACCGAATTGCTTTCAGTTGAATAATCTTTTGGTTCAATGTTTCCTTCTGTTTTTCGAGGTTTTAAAATTACTATTAAAAATGACATGGTTTCAAAATATGGCCACGTGCCATTGTCGGCGTCAACCCCAGAACGAGGCTTCGGAATTTTTTTCAATTATTTAATGAATGTGTCTCTCAAATTTTTCCATTTTTTCTTAACTATTTCACCTGAAAAAAAAAGAAATTAAATGTATACTTAATACTTTTTAATTATTTCAGGTATCTAGCCACGGGTATACAATTCCGGCAACTCGCTTTCTCATTCAGAATTTTAAAATCTGCTATTTCCACAATCGTACCACAAGTTTGCAAAGCTATGTGGACACAATTAGTTACGAAGCACATGCCCGAGCCTTCAGAAGATAACTTTAAGGACATAGCGCAATGTTTTTGGGACAGATGGCAGTTTCCTAACTGCATCGGGTGTATTGACGGAAAGCACATTCGAATAAAAAAGCCAAACAAAACTGGTTCCATGTACTATAACTACAAATCCTTCTTTTCGATTAGGTTATTAGCAGTCACTGATTCAAATTATAAGTTTGTAATGATAAATGTGGGTTCCTATGGAAAAGAAAACGATGCCGGTGTTTTTGATGAATGTCCTTTTCGAAGTGCAATAGAACAAGGAAGACTAAAAATACCTACAGAACAAATATTGCCGGGCTCAAATATCGAATCTCCATATGTTCTCCTAGGAGATGCAGCATTTCCTCTAAAGGAATACCTAATGAGACCTTTTCCAGAAAAATCAACGATTAAAGGGGACGCTAAAGATAATTATAATTATCGCTTATCTCGAGCAAGAATGGTGGTAGAATGTTCTTTTGGTTCAATAACTTCTAAATTCAGAATTCTGCATAAATCTATAGAAACCAATGTAGAAAATGCAGTATATATCGTAAAAGCCATATGTTTACTGCACAATATTATTCGCGATCTTGAATCATTAAATGAGACTGATTTTATATCTTTCCGGGAAGCATATCAAAATATGCCACAAACATCACAACATAATTCACAGAGGAAATTGAATGCTACATCACGAGCAGCCGCACAAGCGAGGGAAAACTTTAAATTGTATTTTGAACAACATCCTATACAAAGAGTGTAAAATAGTAATAATAAATAAATGCGTTGTACTTACTTGAAGTCCCAGTTAATTTCGCCAAATTTTCCCATTCGCGGTACGATAATAACCGATTATGATAATTTTTGTTCCTTTTGTACCATAATATAGGACGTTCTTGGATGGCATTAATTAAAATTTCTACTTCCGACATTATCAATATTTAAACAACGACCCGGTTCGCGCGAAGATATCAAGTCAACTGATCGCGTTCGTTTCGTATCGCTTTGTGCCGCACCGCACTTCGCGTGCTCTTGCTCACGTAGGCCACTTCAATAAACACCAACTGTTTGTTATTTTCGCACCGCGCCGCGCTGCTTCGCGTTCGCGTCAAGATCGCTCACGTAAGACGCCGCCTGAGCTTAGAATAAAATGATTTTTTTGGCGATAGCTCACTCTCTTCAAGGCGCTCCCACGAATCCGTGTATTCGTACGGGAAGACGCCTTTTTTAATAGCGAGTTTGAATTGGTTGTTATTTTTAAAATGCTTTTGCACCTCAACACATTGCTCAGGAACTAGGTAGCTAGCTAAGGGTACGTTCAGATGACAAGCGTTCAACGCGCGTTGAACGCGCGCTAAATTTTTGTATAGTGTTCACATGACACGCGCTTGCCAGGCGTTGAACGCGCGTTGCCGCAACCGCCATGGTTCAGTCAGTAGAGTTCTTTTGTGGAAGATGGACGTAGAAACAGTTTTAGCGGTGATATTACACCGACGGTTGAAACGACGCAACAGAAGACGGAGATATTGGGTCCACCCAATTTTGTCAACCAGGCTGACTGAAAGCCAGTACCTAATCTTGTATCCTAAATTAAGGCAATTCGGACCCAAATTTTTTAACTACTTCAGAATGTCCATCAAGTCTTTTGATGACTTACTGGCTCTCATAAACGACGAACTCGTAGCAGATGAAAACGCTGTGCGATATTGCATTTCACCAGAAGAAAAACTCATAATTACATTAAGGTAAGTTTTTTATTAATAGACATACGTATTTTTTTTAATAATCAATATAGGTACTTTTTATTAATGAACATATCTATAAATCAATCAAATCAAATCAACTTGTTTAGGAAAGATTTTTTTGAAAGAAAAAAGAACAAGTTGTTACCCGCAGAATAAATCTAACTCCGATTCGTTGCTGGTATTAGTTGGTGCTGGCGATGGAGTGTGTGTTACTGGCGATTGAGGTCCCATTGCTGTAGTATAACCGTAATGCGCTAAATTATTTGGCACACTAGATTGCTGTGATCTATAATCATGATATTGAAAGTCTTGATTACGCTGCTCTTGTGACAAATAATTTCTTTGTGGTGGTACCGGGTTGCGATAATTTTGATTTTCAAATGTCTGATGTTGCATTCCTTGAAAGACATTTTGGTTTTGCAAGATTAAATTATAAATGGCAATTTTAGTATTAAGTCGTCTATATTCCGGGATTTTTTTAATCTCTTTAACGAGTGACAAACAAAACAGCTTATCTTCATCGTCATCTTCTTTTGGGTGCGAAACATTTTTCTGTGCTAAACTCTGCTCTAATATGCTTGCAAATCTTTCGTCAGCAGGACTTATTTTTTGTTTTTTTCTTGGAGTAGATTTAGGACTCTTAAAGGCAGAACTTCCTTCTACTTCAGCAACTTCTGACGAAGGTGATGCATTTTCTGTATTGAAACTATTTTCTGTATCTTTGTCGGCTATAGATGGCTGTAGAAATCGTAGTCTATTATAATGAATATATGATGAGGTTTTGGAAGCTCCTGATCCAGATTTAACAGTCTTCATTTTCTTGACCTCTCTCATATAATTATCTCGTAAACTCTTCCATTTCTTTTGCAGAGATGACGCTGAAAAAAAAACAGTTTTTAGTAATAGTTTGTGGTTTTTTTTTTCAGATATTTGGCCACGGGATGTTCACTTGGGACATTAAGCTACAATTATAGAATTGGCAAATCTACTATGACTACTATAATAACACATGTATGTGAAACTATTTGGAGAAAATTGAAACCCATTGTTATGAGTGAACCAACGAAAGAAAAATGGTTTGAAATATCCGAGATATTTGAAAAGAACTCAAAGTTTCCCAATTGTTTGGGAGCCTTGGACGGAAAACATATACGGTTAATCCAGCCTGAACACACGGGTTCCATGTATTATAACTATAAACATTTTTTTTCGCTAGTTTTATTGGCGCTAGCGGATGCAAACTATTGTTTTGTATGGGTTGACATAGGTGCCTACGGTAAAAACAGTGACTCGGGTATATTCAAGAATTCTTCATTGTACAAAAAGCTGACAGAAAGGTCATTAGACCTGCCTGAGCCAAAGACATTGTTAATACAAAATAGACCGACAGTGTTGCCATATGTGATAGTGGCTGATGAAGCTTTTGGTATGATGGAGAATTTAATGCGGCCCTACAGGGGAAAGTCACTAACCTATGCTAAAAAAATATTTAATAATCGTTTGACATTAGCACGCCGGTATGTTGAATGTACTTTTGGCATAATGTGCAATAAATGGCGCATTTTACATAGGCCATTAGATGTTAACATCGGTTTTGCAGAAAAGATCGTAAAAGCTATAAGTATGTACACTTCATAACTATGTCAGAATGAGGGATGGCTACAATTTTGACGATACACTGTATACTCCACCACTGGAAAATCTAGCCTCACATTATACTGGGCATGCTGTGCGACAGGCGGATAATATTCGAGAACATTTAACAAATTATTTCATTAACGAAGGAAAACTTGATTGGCTGGATCACAATATTTAATTTGTAACACAAACTGATTGTAAATGTACAAAAACTCGGGTCGCAGTGCCAAAACCCTGCCGACAATATAGTGTATTTGCTAATACAGGCATTGTGGCATTATTATGTAAACTTAAGTTTGTTTTTTGACAAAATAAAAAATTTAACCCCTTAATACAGCCCTTAAAATAATTAAATTTTTCTAAATTTCAATATTAGACATGGATTTCATCAATACACCCAATTAAATACACCCTTCCATATCTAAGTAAATCCGTATCAACAAACTAGTGTTTTCATAAAATTTGAAAGTCCGGTCCTGTCGGGCCGATTTTATTAAAATTTTAGCAGCACATTTTAATCTTTACTAAAGAGTTAAATTTCAATTTTGAAACGATTCTGACAAATTTTTCGGTATTTTTGGGCCCAAAAACTTTTTGGAACCCCTAAATACAACCCTGAAAATGGTCCGATCGGGCCCATTTTAAATAGGCTTCTTGCGGTGATGGGCTCCAATGTGTGTACCAAATTTCGTTTCAATCGATTAAGTCTGTCGAGAGTTATCGTGTACAAATATATATATATATATATATATACATACATATATATATAAACATTTTTAAAAATGGTGCCAAAGTGTTCAGGAGGCTATGAAACGTCGAGAAATTTTGGTCCGACCCCTAGGTCCCGCCATCCGACCGACGCCAATAGTGTATGTGCCATATGGCAAATACACTAATAAATATATGTACTCACATAATAATTTCTTCTTTTCTTCACTGTCATCTCCTTCACAGAATATGAGGACGAGTTCTTCCCAAGCCCGTCTCTTTAAATTCCTATCTGAATAATCGCTACTTGTCATGTCTCATATCGCAGAACGTTTCTCTATCTCGTCTATAATTAATAATTCCGTATTAAAAGCGTCGGTTTCCATTTCGGATGATTTCTGGACGACCCGATGATAAAATACGTCCATCTGCGTCGAAAGCGCGCGCTCAACTGAACGGAAACATGGAAAACCAATGATCTCAAAGCGCGCGTTGACGCGCGCTGACAACAGTTGAGCGCTAGCGCAGCGTTCAACGCGCGTATTAATAAAACGCGCGTTAGCATGTGTACGGCCTGAATAGTTGTTATGTAGTTGTAAACGCGCGTTATCAAAACGCGCATTAAGCGCTTGTCATCTGAACATGCTCTAATTCATCCAAGCTTTTTGACATGAATCTGAACGAGTCCAAAAATCTTAATTTTAAAAACACGTTTTGATCCGCATCTTCTTCATTCTGCTTCGTGCCAACGAAAATGTGTTTGCTGAAGGATATGTATCTTTCCTTATTCTGTGCAATGACATCGATTTTTTCCTGATTACACGCTAGTTCTTTAACGAAGAGATGCGAATCGTAGCCGGATAGATTGTGGAAGAAAACAGGAATGAACATTGCTATTTCCTACACTGCTGCCTGAGGGGCAGCGTGAACTTCCCCTAGAGAAGCTAGGGTACCAACGCCCGCCACACTAATATGACGCTCAGCTACCCAAAGTGGGTAAGATGTTAAATACGTATAAATACGTAATGATAAACTCTAACAAAGAATAAAAAAAAAATAAATAAAAAAAGAGAGGCCCCATTGTAAAAGGATGGGGCCATATGCTATCCTGTGAATAGCTAAGGAAAGTCTGTTGAAAGCGCCATTTCTCAATTTCGTCTAGTCGTCAAGGAACGCGCAAGCGAGCTCGATCGACGACCGAAGCGCCATCAATGAAATGGTTAGCCAGTCGGACTTATCAGATACTCCCATAGAGCTCAGAGCGCTGAGCGTGGACTTTCGTAGGGCCCCACGGGCACCTACCACGATGGGGAGGACAGTTTCTTCCGAAGTGCCTAGAGTCGTGTGTATTATATCCAATAGTGGTTTGTACTTAGAGGACTTCTCTTCCGCGGCCCGTTCCAGGCTGCCGGTACTCTCATAACGGACTGTAACGTCGGCTACGAGAGCCCTGTCCCGGTCTTTTAGGACCAGGTCAGGTTTAAGCAACCCAGTATTGACTTTGAAAGAAGCCTCTTTTAGTACTGACATATGAGGGCTCTTGGCCTGAACCCTCTTGACTATGAAATCCACGATCTGGTCGTGGTGCCTAATAACTCTAGGCTTCGAAAAGGAACATTTTCCGAGGACGTGGCCTAACGTCTCCGGTCCAACACCACACCTTCGGCACTCAACGGGGCCATCAGCCTTCGCACGTTTCAAAACGGCCCTGCAACCAAAAGTGTTGGTTCGCATCCGAATAGCGTCGATATACCTTCCCGGTTTGAGAAAGCTCGGATCGTGAAGCCAGGCATTGGCGATGGTATCGTCGACGAAGTATTCAACGCCGGTTCCCTGAGAATGCAGACTCTTCCAATACGTCAATTCAGCCTTCTTAAGCTTGACGCGTTTATTTAGTACCCGCTTGGTCGCAACCGGCCATTCGAGCCCTAACGAACGCGCGCCAACTTTAGCCGTCTTGAGCGCATAGGAGTCCTCATACAGGCTCAGCAAATCTGGGTCACTGCTCTCCCCTAACTCTGCGAAACTCTTTACAAAAGCAGTGATCACGTCAGCCGTCAGTCTTGGCAACCCTAGTCCGCCATTCCTCGTCGACGTATAGAAGAGGCTATCAGTTACGGATGCCGTCAAGTGTAGTACCTTCTTAACCATCTGCCGAAGATCGGAGTCCAGTTTCGAAAGTACAGACTCGCTAGGCGGGTCCGAAACGAATACATACCTCAGTCGGGGGTAAACATATTGATAAAAGAGTTCTACCTTTTGGTGAGGCTTCAAAGACAATTTCGAGATACGTCCGAAGGCCGCAAGCAACCTTTCCGGCGTATCTCGATTGTCTAGTCCTGACCAAGGCGTAAAGTTTACCCCCAGGTATTTAAACTGTCGTCCAGCATTCCAGAAGGGAATGCGGACACCGTCGATAGAAATGTCGGGGTCTTGAATATGCCAAGTTCGACGGTCAACCACTACTTGGAAGGCCCCACACTTAGGTAGAGATAAGTTCATTCCCAGTGACGCAAAATACTCCACAACGATGCCCATGCTTTCCTTCGCGGCCTCAGGGGTTTTGGCAAGCAAAACCAAATCATCCGCAAAGGCCAACACAGACACGTTCTCATCTCCGTACCTAACTCCCTCCACTGTCTCCTGAACCTTGCGTATCAACGGGTCTAGGACCGCGTTAAACACAACGGGCGACCGTGGATTCCCTTGCTTCACTCCTCGCCGGAGCGATATATCGATCCCCCCATCTCGACCACCGAGACTGATTGATGTCGACACGTTATTATACATTCCGACTATGTAGTCGGCGATGGTAGGGTGAATCCCTCTAGCCTCCAAGGCTGGTTTGATCGCATCATGCGGTACGGTGTCAAATACCTTCGAGACGTCGATGAGGGAACACACACCACCACCCTCCGATTTCATTCGCCGGATACTTTGTGTAATGAGTACAATGTTTCCAAAGCACCCATTTTCTTTAACGAAACCTTTTTGACGTTCCGAAAATCGAATGCATCCTCTCAGTCTGGAGTCAATGATGCCGGAAAAAATCCGGGCTATGAGGGATCCGATAGTTATCGGTCGCCAGTTCTCAGCGGACCTGGAATCTTTCCCAGCTTTCGGTATTAAGGTCGTCCTGTTACTCCTCCAACCGGCAGGGTACGTTTTCGTACCAAGCAAAGCGTTGAAGAGAGCCGCCAAGACAACGTCGACCCTTGAGCGCTTGAGATCACCTTTTGAGATCCCATCTGGGCCAGCCGCCCCGTTTGTCTTTGCTCGTTTAATGCGCTCCGAGACATCTACTGGGAGGATGTCTCGCATAATCCTTCTTAGAGGAAAGAATCTGGGAAGCATCTGGAAAGTTGGCTTCCCCCGCAGTGCCCCACAGCTTGTCGTAAAGCTCTTTGACATCGGCATTTGAGGGATGGCCGTCGCCGGAGTCGGTTATAGTCTCCAAGTTTCCAGTCATCGCTAAGTCAGTCAGCTTTCGCGGGCATTTCTTAAACAAATCCTGGACCCTAGCATACTGAAACTTTCTCCTGGCGGTCCTAGTCACCCTCTTGTTCTTACGCCGTCTCCGGCGGTGATAGTCCCCATTACTGGGGACCTCCGAGCCATCGAGTTTACCCCCTAAG